>JASDQU011443513.1:0-23519 GCA_032191745.1 Picea mariana | reverse complement strand
TTTTCACGTGGTAAAACCCCTACAGGGAAACATCCACCGCCCCAGCCAACGCGGCCACTTGGAGCAGTTTATTAATGCAAAGAAAAAGATTACAGAGAGATTTTACAAGAGAGTTTCTCACAATCAATCATCAGCAAATGACCCTCCATGCTTTTTAAATAGAGATCATGGACCAATCAGGTGTTAAGCCACAGATCAATGGCCGTTAAGATCGAGGAGAGTATGAACCGTCGGATCACTCTATGTCGGGAACATATCGTGACCGTCGGATTGTCTAACTACAAATGCATACTAATGCATACTAAAGAAACACACTTTTACCTAACGACATATTAGACCAAGTAGATCTTAACTAAGTCCTAAGTGTCTAAATATCCTAACAAGTCTGCCATAACCACTATAAATACAGGGTGCTAGTTCTCACTATCTCATCATCTCAGCAGTTGCAGTTGTCAGTTTTGCGTAGTGCAGTTACTAGTTCTGTGCAGTAGGGTTGATCTCTTAACTAGAAGATCCTCACAAAATATGATGTTGATCCTCACAAAGGTAGGGTTGATCCAGCACTTTATTCTTGGCAAGGATGAGGTCAATCCTTGTCTTCCACACTCTGAATTTAGAAGCTCCATCTAACTTGTTTTCTGACTTCATAGAGTAGGTCATGGATTCTTTGACCTGGTCAACCCTAGATTTGACCAAAAACTCAAACTTGGTGCCTTGGCTTGCTGAGAGTACTAGGAGATGCGCTAGGCTAGGGCGCACTGATCTATCCAAAAATTAGGTCAATCCCTTCACTTAAGGTGCCTCAACGAGAGGATTAGGGTTTTTGCAACTGCACCTGCTAGTAACCCTAGTTGTAGTGCTTTGGTGACTGACCCTGCTAGAAACCCTAGCGACAATTCTTCAACGAGCTTAATATCCTTATGGCTATGTTTCCTTCCAGCGGTTCAACTAAATGAAGAAGGTGTGGGCCCATAACCTGTTAGAATATAATGGACATGCTCGTTTTACCATTGACAATATTGCTATTGTCACCTAACCATAGGTCGAAGCCACCCTCCAAGCACCTTAACCTTGATTGAGAATCACTCTGGAAGCAAACCCTAGGCTAGATAGCCAAACAAAGGGTAGTGCTCCTTTCCCCAAGGATAGCACACCAACAAGAGCTGATCAGATAGTCCAAACCCTAACCAAGAGATATTCCAAGCCAAACATGATCTGCTAGCTGTAGCAGCTGCAATGTTATCTCTCCTCCAAACCTGCACACAAAACTAGGCACTACAGTGCACACAAGTGTTGCTCTGCAATTCTAAGACTACCTGCCAGAATGAAGACTGGCCTCCTGTATTTATAGTAATTATGGCTAACTACCTGGGTCGACTTCTCATTCTGGGTATCTATCTGTTTATTATATATTATTTCTTCTAGCCGAATTCTTCTCTTGGAGGCTAATAACCTAATGCAAGTTATCTTCTTGAGCCAACATGTCTTCTAGGGTTATTAGCCAACTCATTAGGGTTTCTTATTGCTTCTTAGAGTATTATATTCTCGTCGGGTTTACATGTGGAGGTAATTACCTCCCGCAACTACCATAATATCAACACTCCCCATGTGTACCCATCCAAAATGGTACTTTTCCATCGGTCATGATCCTGCACATCAACAGGTATGCCCTCCATGAGCTCATAATTCACATGGATCATAGCAATTCCAATCACATCTCATCATCAATAATATTAAACATGTGCATAAAATCCCTAATACCTCAGTCAAAAACTCAAATACATTACACAAGCCTACAATACAAGTTTGGAGAAAATGACAGGGCGCCTTATTGGGCTAATGTCCACTAGAAGAGGTAAGTTTCTGAAAGAGACCTCATCCGAGCCATGTAAGTGGGGGATGTGGTCAAGGGATGTCCAAGCAAGTGGGTGCAGTGAGGGTAGAGGATGAAAATCTTTACCTGTGGGTTCCTTTGTAGAAGGTGAGCTGCACCTATCCTGGATGCAAATTTTTCCAAGCCCATTCATGCCTTTTATTCTTTTTATTCTTTTATTTTTTATTGGTTTTTCTTCAAGAGGCTAATCAGGGGACACTGCCCTAGCGTGGTGACCAGTGGTGATAGCGTTACCCACAAGTACTTTCACAGAAATGAGAAGGTTGGCTCGTAATGAGACCCCCTTTCCCTTGGCCATGCAACCAAGAGTCACTACCCTGACGTGGTAACCAACTGGTGGTAATGTCATACTGCTAGGCACCCATGGACCTAATAGGTTGGCTCGTGATGAGACCCCCTATCCTCTGAATAGGTCTTGTTTTATTATTTTTACGGGTCCCTCTTGTTTCTTGCTGAGAATCCTTTTATTTCTTTCTCGGGGATCCTTGGGTGAAGCACCTGGAGGTTTTATTCTTAGGCTTTTATCTTTTTCCAGCTTGCTTTTACCTTCTAGGCCTTCAACCCCTTCTTCCCACGAGACAAAGGTGCAAACCTGAAAATAGGTCAACCCAGTGCTCGAACAAGTGTAATGGGGTATATGAGCGGGAAGCAAGATGAAAAAGTGGTGTTATGATGGGAGCGGATGATGCCTTTTCAGAGACCCCCCCAGTGGCAAACCAAAACCTAAAGAAACAGGCTTACTAGGGCATCCTGTCAATACCCCCAAGCATGGTCAAGTGGGAAAGTATAATATCCAAGCATTTGTTAGAAACAAAAGGAATTAAATGCACATATTCAAGGGTTTTGATGATCAAAGTGACACATACCATGATACCCGGACTCATTACCTCATGGAGAAAGAACCATCTTTGACACAAGACCAAGCCAATGGTGATGGATGTTGATGTTGCTAACAAGATAGAGGCACTGACAGGAAGAAAAGGTGGGCCCTCCAGGGCCATGCTAAAGTTGATCCGGCTCTCAGTACTCCATGTCTAGGACCTGTGGGCCTCGAGACATGATCTCCTAGTTATCCCTAAAAGTGGGGGATAACATCTGGCTCCAACTCTAGGACATGTGCTCACCGTATAGCGCATGAGAACCTCAACATCTCTTGCATAACCTGTTTACCTTCTCGATCTCAATAGAAATATCAGTAAAAAATTGGGGTGGTAATGCCACCCCAACATATATATATGTAAAGCAAACTACTTACTTGTACTTACCTGTTGGCTGGATGTTGGGTGTAGTCAAACAACTAGTGAAGCCAATCCAACAACGTCCCACGATACCTGCCTTTGTGCTTCGTCATGAACCAAAATAGTTATAATTCAAGCACAAAAATGACATGGGTTAGAATATATATCATATAAAGTCTAACTCATGGAGGCGGGTGGGAGGGATAAAATCATGCCACGTCAATCTCTGATGAAATTTCTCAATCCACTTCAGGAAGGGGTCATGAAAAGTCCAAGGTTCAGAATGCCAAATCAAGAGATATGCAATCTGGCTACCCAAGACGTCCTCACACTCCGAAGGGACTAGCAAGGATCTAGCAGATGACTGGCAAACTTTTAAGGGAAAGTTGAAACACCAAGAAGATAGTCTTGAACCTGTAGTTTTCAACCAACCCTTGGATTCTAGGGTTTGCTTTAGAGGAGACTCAATACAAAATATATACCTCCCAACTACACCCTTAATGATAAATCAAGGTAAGGTAATAAGAGGTGGCTAGAGAAAAAGGTCATGAGAATCCTTCTTTAGGCAAACAACGCTCTTACTCCTAGCAAGACTTGAGCACAACAGTGGTAGATAGTCATCTTCATAGCATAAATCTATCTGCTCAGAGGAGTACTCATCAAATCCCTCAAGGTAAGATCGAAAATCGTCAGGCAAATGTGATACTTGGTCAACCTTGGGTGTTTGGGGAGCATCGGTAAAAATATCATCTCCTTGTTGCCACTGGTCAAGAGTGACTTGCTGTGATAATTACAAAGGAAACACTTGGAGACGGCTCTCTATGTCATAGATGGGATCCATATCATAACCAACTGCATCCCACCTATGTCTCCCAACTTGTATGAACTCATCAATGTTATCATCTATGTCATAATTGACATCATAACATGCAAGATTTGAAGCATTCAAGGATTTGCTTATCTCCTCCTCATCTAGAGAATCATCAAAAAATAGGGGAGGAGGGCAACTTACTATTTCTTCTCGTGCAAGAGCTTTGAGGACTTGGGTTCTTCCAACATGCATTATGGTCTCATTCTCAGGAACTACCCCTTCATCTTCAATTGTGCAACAAGGAAGGTCTACTTCCTTCGAGGATTCCATTTCTCCTTCATTTTCTGAATCATGGGACAAGGTGTTATTGGAATCCTGAAATGGAAAGCAACTAACCTCATCTTCCTTTTGTTGTGCAAGAGAAAAAGGCTCTTGGATGGCCTCATCAGATGAGGAGTAGAAGTTGGTACTTCATCATCTTTCTTAGGTTCTAGCTCCTCAATCATGTCTTCATTTTGCTAGTCAAAAATTTGTTCCCTTCTTTCTTGTGGATCATCAGTAAAGGTTTCAAGGGAAACTAGTTTTATCA
Source organism: Picea mariana (assembly GCA_032191745.1). Taxonomy (NCBI): domain Eukaryota; kingdom Viridiplantae; phylum Streptophyta; class Pinopsida; order Pinales; family Pinaceae; genus Picea; species Picea mariana. The sequence continues at coordinate 18,987 of JASDQU011443513.1, read as the reverse complement.
AGCTGAGAGTGTCCATGGTACAGTCATTGATTTTGGACAAGGAGAGATTTACCTCGATTCGAATGGCCATGTTGTGAGCTTCTGTGAGTGTTTTTGGACCCTTTTTATTTAAGAGGAATCCTAAATGCCCTAGAAGTCCATTGGTATAGAGATACATGAGGTACTTGCCTTCGGGATAATGGATTTTAGGAATCTGGTGTAGCAACTTCTGAAACCTTACCCTGAAAGCTCTGACAGTCTCACTCTTTTTTTTTTTTATGTATTTGAGTCCTTTCAATAACAATTGGATGTATTTTAATTTCATGCCCCAACTCATGAGAAAGATTTCTTCTAATTGTTCCATAGATGTGATGCTAGCGGCTGGAAGATTATCATACCATCTTCTAGCATTTCCAATGCAGAGTGGTAGAGAAGAGTTTAATCACCAAGTCTTCAGCATCATCATTGATAGGGTGGTGCTGAAATAAATCCCAAAATTTTCTCATGTGATAGTCAAATCTTTCTCCATCCATGCCAGTGAATCTAGGGATCCATTTTTCATACCAGGGAGGCATTTGTCTAGGGTATATTGGGATTTTACTCATGTCTAAAGGCTTGTAGTTTCCCGGGTCCCATTGTGAAGTCATAGTTGGCTTCGTCATCAGTGGAGTCACTAGATAGTTTTCTTGAAACTATCAAAAGATAAGGGAAAACACCCTGAGTGGAGTCGCCAGGTAAGCTTGTAAGATAAAGACTCTAGAAGCAAATCTTATCGAAAATTTTTGTCTTTGAGGAAGTTTTGACTCATTGTTCCCCGACAACAGTGCCAAAATGTTATCACACAGTTTGTAGTTGGCATAATAGATTGATATGATGAGGAAAACTTGTGTAACTTGAACCAATCCCACCCAATGTCACCTCGATAGGATGGATCTTTTTGTTTAGGGAGGTAAGGCCCAGGGGAGATGTCCTCGATGACCTGGGGTTTTGAGAAGGAAAAGGATTATAATATAAAAGGTAAATTCCCCCCTCACAAGTCACCATCAAGCAGATAGTCTGGATAAACCAATAAAGATAAGTATAAAAAAAAATAGAGATGCACTTGCCCAAGAAAAAGCAACAAGAAACAGATATATGCAAGCTTACTCACTTGGTTAGTACTTCATATAATCAATGACTATCTGATATATAAGCATTTGAATAATAAATATTGATGAAGTCAATGTTTATAAAATAACAATGATACACAATTTTATTCTTCAATAAATGTTAAGAAAACGTGGCATTCAATGTAAGAATCAACACTTCATTCTAGCAATGCCCTTTAATAGCCATTTAATTGCTCACAAGTAGGATAATAGCTGCACAATGATGTTAATATCAAGAGATGACGACAACATTTAGTTATTAGGGTTAGTCATAGGCTAGGGTTATAATAGTTAGGGTTTGTTCAAAGTGTTTGATTGAAGTTGTGATCAAGTTACTCAAGACAAAGGAGGTCTTTAGATCAGTGCCTTAGGGTTAATGGAGTCAAAAGTAGAGGAAACAAAGGTTGAAGGATCAATGAAAATAATAAGACAAAGGACAAGAGGGTTAGACCTTGAGGTGTTGCTAAGGCAAGGCCTCAAGGATGAAACCCTAGGGAAGAGAGGCTCACTTTGGTGTAGGGGAACTAGGCCTCAGTGCTCTCTCCTCCTTCCTTAGGTCAATGGAAAAAATAGTTAGCTCAAAAAGTGGCATAAAACTAAGACAAGAGGTTCTGCAAGCAACATGTTGTTGTACTAAGGCTTTACCATCAAACCCTAGAAAATCGGCTCATCAAGGTGTAGGGGAAATAAACCTTGATGTGTCTTCTTCTTCTTAGCTCATAAAAGTAAAACGGCTAGAAATGAAGAGGGGGAATAGAGTGTAGCTAAGGCTAGGCCCTTTCTTTCTTCAAATAATGGCTGAAAATATTGATGGGGACATGAGACAAGGACGTACAATGTGTGTTTTTCACCTAGGGTTTATTCAACAAATTTATAACAATATATGCAATAAATGACAATACAACCATTCAATTAAGAAGTTTTGAAGAAATTTACTTATATTTCACCAAGAAATAACATAGAAAACCCTAGTTGTAACACCTTCCATCAAGAGATATGCCAAAAATGCCAATAGAAATCCAAAAATGCCTGGTGCTCTTTTTAGTTGGTGATGATAAACCTAGGAAATTGTAGTCTTCATGTAACAACATAATACAAAAGCTTATACATATATATGGTGCTCATTGTGTTCATTATGATGATGGTTCATAGTTCTTTATTATTAATTAATGGTGTTGATACATGTTTACATACAAGCATCTAATTGTGAACGCAAGTAATGAATGATAATGTTTGAAGTAGTTGCTAAATAAAGAAAGAAATAATTGTGAAAAGAGCCACACATTGATTCACCCCCTCCCCTCTCAGTGTAGACAGTGTGTCCAACAATTGGTATCAAAGCAAGCCTTCGCTATAAGCCTTACAAGCTTGAAGAATATCCATGGACACACAAATGGATGGACATGCAGTTCCCTCTACAGATGAAGTTCCCTTCTTTGATGAGACAGATTACTCGGCATGGAGAATAAAAATGAAAGGGTATTTGAAGTCAAAAGGACCAGGTGTTTGGGACATAGATGTTGTTGGATCAGTTTCCTCGAAGAAATAATCAAAATTTGCATCCCAAAAGGAAGCAAAGGAGAACAATGCAGTGGAATTAAATACTATCTTCAATGGACTCTCAGGTTCTGTCAAAGACAACATAGGACAATGTACTTCCACCAAGGACCCATGGTTGAATCTAGAGAAGGAATATCAAGACAAAATACAAGACACAGAAGACAATCCCATCAAGGATGTGAAGCAAAACCCAGTCATCAATGAAGGTAAAGACACTCCAAAATCTTATGATTGCAATAATTCTAAATGTAATGATGTTGAATGCTCTCCTGCAAATAAAGAAGAATATTTGGCTACAATAGAAGAAGTTTGTGTAGAATCAGCTAACAATTATCACACAGATGAAGAAGAAGATTTGTTAAAGCTTAAAGGTAAAGTTATAGCTAGTTTAGAAGAAGTTAGCATGGAAATAGAATATAATTCAGTTGCTTTTGAGTTTCTTGAAAACATCGCTAAGGAAGCTCTAGAAAGTACCAAAGGTATACCATGGCACTAAAACAAATGCTCAAGAAACAAGAAGAAAGAGAAACAATTGAAAAGGACATATATGATCAAAGGACTCAATTAAAATAAAAAGAAGAAGAGATCAAGAGACTGAAGACTGAAATAACTAGTCAAGCAGAAAAAAAAAAGGTACATGATGAGCTTAGCAAAAGCTTTGAATATCTTGAAAAAACAAGAGAAAATATCAATCTAAGAACTCAACTTTAAGAAGCCAAAAGGATAGAGTAATTGTTGAATAATCAGGTAAATGAAAAGAAGAATCATGCCATAAGATGGAAGCATAAGTATCTGATCTCAAAAGGAAAGCTGAGAAGTCAAACGTTCATGTCAAGTTCATGAACAACTCAATAATATTGGATGAAATCCTGGATAGTCAAATATCGCCAAATGATAAATCTAGTCTTGGATACAACAAGGAATTTGCACCCTCTGAAGTTAGCACTTCTAAGAAGAATGATGTATGTCCTTCATTTTCAAAGGATGAAAGAAAAGTTGCAAGTCAAGCACCAACACAAAGAAAGAAAATCTTCAGAATATCAGAGAAAGGAATACACCAAGAAGCCAGTCCTACACCTTAAACAAAATTCAGAAGAGATATACCTTCAAGGTTGACGCAAAAGCACAGGTATGAAAATGTTTTCAATGATCATTGTTTCTCATGTAATGATTATGGTCACAAAGCTTTGGATTGCAACCATTATGCAAAGAAAGATGTTGGAAGATTCAATAACATCTTAATATGTTGGAGATGTAATCTTTTCGAACACATTGTTGCACATTGTCACACCATTAGATGTTACAGTTGCAGTGGGTTTGGCCACAAATCCCAAGATTTTTGGAATTCAGGGAGACAGTCAATGAGAAGTGCTTCATACGATATGGCAAGAAGAGAAAATAAAAAATGGAAGAAAGATAATGTTGAAAGGATGGAAGCTCATAGAACAAGTGCTAAGAAACTAGGACACTCTCAGAAGTGGATGAAGAAGACTGAATAGCTAGACATGAATGAAGGCATAAAAAATGGTTTCCATGAGGCAAGCTTAATAAAAAGTATTTTTTAAGGCATACGCGGGTTCCTGTGGAAACGGTCGTGTACATGCACGAGTTTTCTTATGTAAAGGTTGCATGCATACGCGAGATGTTTGACGTAAATTGGCATACATACACAGGTTGCAAGAGAATAGGTCGCGTACCTGAGGTAAAGCTTTGAAAAACAAAAGGTGTAGGGATGAATTGCAACATGTTTTGATGGTACAACACAGGTTATCAGAGATATGATGTTCCAGGTCAATAACAAAGCTACAAGTATGATCATAAGCTTGTTTGATGAATTTATGGTGATGATATATCATTGAGGTTTGGAGCATATGCTTGAGGCCTATCTTGGATGCATGGTACAAACCCTAGTGTGTGGATTGAGGTATCTTTGTTAAGGTACAGTGATGGATATGTTAAGTACTTATCAGTAAGATTATGGAACTTTGTTTATGAGGTATATCATGGGTAATGTGATACTAGATAGAGATGCATCATCGATCTATTGAGGCATATTCTTGGTGCATGTCTAGAGGTATTATTGTTGCATTATACTTGCTATAGTGAATGGTTTTGAGGTAGATATGTTGTAGTACATGGTTGGTACATGTGTGATCTCTATTGACATATCTTGAGGTGTATTGTGAGAGGCATTTGTTGGTGATCTTGGTATATGGTTAGTACATGCTTGATGCTACATAACAAAAAGGTTTTGGCACATGGTTTGATATAAGGGTTTATGGTAGTGTGATGTATTGTTAGAAGCCTGTTTGTTGGATATCATGGTGTATGTATTTGGCATATGGTTGAGTTACATATTGGGACATATAATTGATGAGTTGGCACATGCATGAGTTCTATGGTATGGTGATGTTGGTACATCTGGATGAGTCATGGCTTGATCTGTAGTTGATTCATGATTGGTACACACTTAGTACATGGTTAGAGGCAATTGTTAGTAGTATTTTTTACACATGGTTTATGGATGATGTGGCATATATGACTCGGTATACTTTTAGAATCACATATTGATTGTGGTACATCTTGTTGATGTTTGTGAGTAGTCTTGGTTGATGCACATCTTGGTGATATTGTGCATATGGTTGTGAGTTGTCTTGGTGATGATCATGAGTTGTTGTGATATGCTTGGTTGATGCACATCTTGGTGATATTGTGTATATGGTTGAGAGTTGTCTTGGTGATTGATATTTATGAGTAGATCTGATTTGGTTGATGAGATTGATGAGACATGTTGTTGAGATAGGTTGTTTGGACAGGTTGTTGTGACAGTGATCGGTTGATAGTGACAGAGACAGTTACAAAAATAGTTACAGATTGATGGATCATTGTATGATGCATGGATAGCTACAAGGATCATCAAAGGTGTTAAAATTAGATCTTTTATTAAGTTATTTTTAATTTACTAGACAATAATAGCACAAGTAGGATCACTGAAAGAAACATAATCACAAGGTACACAACATTTTATCCTGGGAAACCCTCATGGGGGAGAAAACCCGGCAAAAAATTCCTCAATAATAGATTGCCAATACAATGCCAAGACTAAAGACCAAACCACTAATAATAACCAATACTGAGCAATGTGCCTCTCTCTCCTTCTTCTAATTGCAACTTCCTTCAAAACTTGTGCATTAAATGAGTGGCTTGAGTGGGTGAGAGAATGAGGCACTATCCTCTCTTATTTATACTAGCTGAGGGGTGCTAGGGTTGTGTCTCTTCACCAAGCAAGGCTGACTTCTTCCAATAGTGGTTAAAACCACTTTAATAAGACCTAGAGGCCGACTTCTCAAATAGCACCATATGAATATGGTTTTACCAATCCACAATAGGGGATTTGGTCATACATAAGTCTCGACATGATCAATCCACAAAAGGGTATTGATCTATAGGATAATAACTCAATTATAATTAGAATATTTTTTGCAGTTACAATATTTCAACACTCCCCCTTAACAAGAAGGGTATTCTACAATACAACATCATCGAGAGAGCAAGAGGGAAGCAACATCATCAGCATCTGGAACATTGACTGGCACATCTATAAATCATCGGGAGTTTTTCTCATCATCAATATCATCATTGTTCACAGCATGGAGCTGGAATAGAATCATCGTCATTGTTCGCAGCATGGAGTTGGAATTTGAAACATAAACATCAGTTAGTATAAAAATATAACAACAACATCAACTGCACTAGGTTGATACAACATATTCAACAACATGAGGATGATAGAACAACATCATCAACAACACGAGGCTGGAGAAACAACATCATCAACAACATCACAAGAATAAAACAACATCATCAACACGAGGCTGAGATAACAACATCATCATCATAGGGAAAAAAAAATGAGGCAAGTGGAAACATAACATTTTGTGGTACTCTGATAGACCATCCTTACCGGACCTTAGGGATCTGCCCAAGAATCATAGGATTCCCTAGGATATAAAATCCTAATGGAGCTACCATGTGGTACTCTGACACCGTCCTTACCGGACCTTCGGGATCTTCACAGGAATCAAAATATTCCCTAGGATATAAAGCGCTAATGGAGCTACCACAACTGACCACAGCTGGCATATACATGCACAAGTACTTTGATCGACCATCCTTACCGAACCTTCGGGATCTATCCAGGGATGATGAATCCCCTAGGATATAAAATCCCAACAGAGCTACCCGTTATTGGTCAATATACCATAGTATCATCAGAATCACTCCCCCTTTCGAGGGAGGTCCTTTCGGACTATACCAATCTTGTCTGGAAAGTATTCAAACTTTACATGAGACAGAGGCTTGGTCAACACATCTGCAACCTGCTAATTTGTGCCAACATATTGGAGCTTTGCATCTCCCCTCTGCACCATATCACGAATGTAGTGATACTAAATCTCTATGTGCTTCAACTTATCATGGAACACTAGGTTCTCTGTCATCTTTATGAAAATCTGGTTATCACATATAATCATGGTGGCTTCCATCTCCAGAACTAATAGACCTGTCAACAACTTTCGAAGCCATATGGCTTCACAACTGGCGGAGCATGTTGCAATGTATTCCGCTTCTGTCGTGATAAGAGAAATACTGGATTTCTTCCTGCTCTACCATGAATTCATGGTTAACCCCAGACTGAAACAACATCATGAAGTGCTCTTTCTACTTCCAACCCAATCTGAATCAGTATAATCGACCAGTCTGAAGTCATGATCTTCAGTATAACATAGACCATATTCCAACGTACCCTTAAGGTATCTCATCATATGCTTTGCATCTACAAGGTGAACACGTCTGGGCTCTACCAGATAATGACTCAATGTGTTCACAACAAACATATATATGGCCTGGTATTCGTTAGATACATCAATAAACCAATAATTTGTCAATACAAAGCAACATCAACCAATTCTGACGAAGTATCAACGAGGAGCTTCAACTTTGTTTTTATGGGTGTGTTCATGGATTTACATTCCAACATGTCAAACCTCTTTAGTATTTCAATTGCATACTTCCCTTGGTTAAGGAATATCTTCGTTGGGATCTGCCAAACTTCAAGACCTAAGAAATAATGCATTAGGCCTAGGTCTTTCATCTCAAATTCTGCAATGAGCTTCTTCTTACAATATGTGATGAGATTTTCTTCTCTAATTAATAATAAATCATCCACGTACAGCAACAATATAACTGGATCATGATTCATAACCTTGAAGTAAAGGTTAGAATCATATTTACTTCTGGTAAAGCCCAAGCTCGTCAGGAAACTATCAATTTTGCAACACCAAGCTCTGGGAGCTTGATTCAATCAGTACAGAGATTTATTCAACCTGTAGACATGAGTCTTTCTATCTTCAAATTCAAACCCTTGTGGTTGTTCTATATACACTTTTTCTTCAATAACACCATTTAAGAAGGTTGTTTTCACATCCATCTGGTGTAACTTCCACTTCAGTTTGGTTGCAAGAGTTATGATGGTTCTGATAGAAGTGTATCTGGCTACAAGAGAAAATGTCTCTTCATAATCAATTCCTTCCTTTTGAGAAAAGCCACAAGCTACAAATCTTACTTTATGTTTTTCAATACTTCTATTTGCAGTGTGTTTTATCTTGTATATCCATTTGGAAGATACCACATCTTTGTTCTTCAGTCTGGGAACTATTTCCCATACATAATTATTTATAATGGATTGGTATTGTTATGTCATGGCATCCACCTATTCTTTCTTCTAAATGGCTTATTCAAAGAAAGTAGGTTCCTTTTCTATAAGATTACACATCAAGGCCATATAACTGAAGAATGGCTTAGGTTTCTTGCTTTGTCTCATGGTTCCTTTTGGGGCACCATACTTCTCTCCATCTTGAATAAGTTCCCTTGCCCAAGTTGGATTTCTCTTGTGAGAGATCGTCATTTTCGGAGGTTCTTGAGATTCTATCATATCATTATCTTCTGGAATCTCATCATCGGGGGTAATGGTAACTTCTCTCACTGGTTCTGTAGCTCTGGAAGCTACATTTTATTCTTCATATACTTCTTCAAGTTGGCATCTTCTTGATTTCTTGAGTGTTTCATCTTCATAAAAGGTTACATCTATGTTGATATCAATATGATGGTAACCTGGTATATAAATTTTGAAGGCCTTAGAGACCTCACAATATCCAACAAATATTCCCTTCTTTCCTGAAGGGTCCAACTTAGTTCTCCTTTCTTTCAGAATGTGCACAAACATTGGACAGCCAAATATCTTGAGATGGCTTACTTTTGGATTCTTTCCAGAGAACATTTCTTCAGGGGTTTTGAATCCAAGTGTACTATGGGATAATATGTTTTGGACATAAACTATTTTTCTTGTTGCTTCAGCCCATAAGTGCATTGGAATATCTTGATCGTGGATCATAGTCTTCATTGCTTCCATTATTGTTCTATTCTTTCTTTCTGCTACACCATTTTGCTGAGGATTATAGGGAGTGGTGAGCTCCCTCTTAATCTCAGCATCTCTGCAAAATCTTACAAACTTTTTTGAGGTGTATTCTCCTCCATTATCTGACCTGGGTATCTTGATTTTTCTTTCGGAGAGATTTTCTATCAAGGCTTTGAATTCCTTGAATTTTCCAAATACTTCATCTTTTGATTTCAAGAAATAAACCCAAGTCTTGCGAGAATAGTCATCAATAAATGACACATAGTATACATACCCTCTAAGAGAGGTTTATGGCATTGGACCACATACATTTGAGTGGATGAGCTCCAAGATTCCTTCTTCTTTATTGTCGCTCTTTAGGAAAGGATTATTTATGTTCTTTCCTTGTGCACATCCCTTGCACACACATTCATGATCAACCTTTAATTCTGGTAGACATGTAACTACCTTTCTTACATATGGTAAGGATTTGTAGTTGATGTGAGCTAGTATTCTATGCCAAAGTTCAAATGGACTCTCAGTGGAGTGATTCAAGGTTGCATCTGAGTGACCTTTTAACTTATACAGGCCACCTTCTTCTATTTCAATGTCAATTGCATCTTCTATGGTTTTTCCTTTAGGCCACATAAGAACTTCACCAGATGCAAATGCAACCCTTGAACCTTTCTTATCTAAAGTTGAGATAGAAAGTAAGTTATTTTTCAAACCTGGTACATATATTACATCCTTCATCTTCATCAAGGTCCCCGAATCATGTTTGTAGGTGGATTCTCCCACTCCTTTGATAGGGTAGTGGTAATCATCTCCAACTGTAAGTTTCTTGGGAAAGTTCTTTTTTGTAAGTCTAGAGAGAATTTCTCTATGATCTATCATTTGCTTAGAGGCACCACTGTCTATGAGCCAAGTATTCTCTCCAGGTGTCACAGATCCTGAGAGGGAGGAAAATAGGACATAGTCTTCAATCTCTTCTTTAGTCAATTTTGTGGGTGGCTCATCATCTTCAAATGAATGGGCATGATGTCTTTTGTTATTTATTTTCTTGTATTCTTCTCTTATGGCTAGAAAATTCTTAGCAATATGTCCCATCTTATCACAATGATAAAATTAATAAGAGGAGAAATTTGTTTCTCTTCATTGACCCTTCTGAAATTTATGGAATCTCCTTGGAGGGTGAGATTCCTTATGGAAGTTGGTGAATCTCTTTGGGGAGTGATATTCCTTGTGGAGGTGGGTCTCCTTTTGGAAATGAGACCTTATATTTCCTCCTTTAGCATGAGCATATAGGGCTTGGTCTTCATCCCTTAATAGTATTCCTTCTCGGTTAGTTACTCTTGCTTCTGCTTGAACACATTCTTCCCATAGACTGTCAAACTGGAGTTTCTCCTTCCTTGCACAAATGGTTTGGATGAAGGCATTCCAAGGTCTTGTGAGACCATTAAGAGTTGTCATGATGAGTTCATCTTCATCCAAATTATCTCAAATTTCTTCTAATTGTTCTTTTAAATGAGTAACCCTAGAGAAATAGTCTTGAATTGTTTCTCCTTTCTACATCTTTATATTATTGAGTTGGATTCTCAAGTTCATCTTCCGGTTAATGTTCTTTCCTTCATACATTTTGGTTAGGGAATCAAACATCTCTTTTGGAGTATTCTTAGAAGCCACTTGAGGGATCAAGTGATCTTTAATGGAGTCTGCAATGATCCTTTTGGCCCTAACCATATCCTTCTTGTACTTTTCTTTGGTTGCATCTTCTTCGAGTTCCGGTACATTTTCCTTTATGAATTTTGCAAGGTCATTCTCTTGAAGAATGAGTGTAATCCTATACTTCCAAGCACAAGAGTTTTCCACACCTTCTAACTTTTCAACAATCTTGGTGCTTGCAGACATCTTGACCTGGAGCTGGGAAAATGACCAAAAAATGAAAGTGCTCATAAAGTGATTTTGAACTTACCAGGAGATGCGTTGGGCTGAGGAGAGTAGGCTGGAGCATTCTGTTTTTAGAAAATCCAAATTTTACCCCTTGAAACTAGACCTGCGCAAATTTGGACTAGTACTTCTGGTACTAGTTCCGGTTTCCTGGTTTTATGGTACCATTCAAAACTAGGGTTTCACTTTTCGGAGGTTCTGGCCACTGAAAAGGTGCTCTCAAGCTGCCAAGTGATGCTCTATGCTAGGGTGCACTTCCCTAGGTGGTTTTTAGGTTGAAATTCCCTTCCAACAAAAATCCCTAATTTGATTGTACGACAACAGTGACATTTTTGGTTACTCCGTGAAAGGTGCTCTATTCAGTCAAGCTCTAATACCATGTTAAATTTAGAGTTGCTATTAAGTTCTTTTCAATTTAATAGACAATAATAGCACAAGTAGGATCATTGAAAGAAACACAATCACAAGGTACACAACATTTTATCATGGGAAACCCTCATGGGGGAGAAAACTTAGCAAAAACTTCTTCAATAATAGATTGGCAATACAATGCCAAGACTAAAGACCAAAACCACCAAGAATAACCAAGACTGAGCAATGCGCCTCTCTCTCCTTCTAACTGCAGCTTCCTTTAAAACTTGCGTACTAGATGAGTGACTTGAGTGAGTGAGACAATGAGGCAATATCCTCTCTTATTTATACTAGCTGAGGGGTGCTAGGGTTGTGTCTCTTCACCAAGCAGGGTCAACTTCTTCCAATAGTGGTTAAAACCACTTTAATAAGACCTAGAGGCCGACTTCTCAAATAGCACCATATGTATAAGGTTTGACCAATCCACAATAGGGGATTTGGTCATACATAAGTCCCAACATGATCAGTCCACAAAAGGGGATTGATCTATAAGATAATAACTCAATTATAATTAGAATATTCTTCGCAGTTACAATATTTGAACAAAAGGAATCATAGATCATGGTATTCTTGATGCAGTATTGTTGAGCAGTTTATCAGTGTTCTGGTAGAGCAGTTGCATCTGCAATAGAAGCAGATTACAGTGGTAGCATATTGTTCATAGTGATTACATGAAATATTGAAGAGAAGAAAGGGGGAGACATACCCACAGGGGGATTTATTATTTTTCCCTTGATTGGTTACCGTAGGTACAATGTCAGGAGGAGACATATCGACAAGAGGAGTTAACCTTTGGTCAAAGAGAGAGTAATCAGAGGCATGACGACATGGAGAGTAACCAAAAAGACAGTGCAGATAGCGGGAGAAGCCTTAAGGAGAGTTCAATAAGTGGGAGCAGCCCCAAGGAGAGATACCCTTTGCCACTAATGTTAAAGGAGGAGAGATAGAAACATTGATGAGGAGTATGTGCATCTGCAATAGAAGCAGATTACAGTGGTAGCATATTGTTCATAGTGATTACATGAAATATTGAAGAGAAGAAAGGGGGAGACATACCCACAGGGGGATTTATTATTTTTCCCTTGATTGGTTACCGTAGGTACAATGTCAGGAGGAGACATATCGACAAGAGGAGTTAACCTTTGGTCAAAGAGAGAGTAATCAGAGGCATGACGACATGGAGAGTAACCAAAAAGACAGTGCAGATAGCGGGAGAAGCCTTAAGGAGAGTTCAATAAGTGGGAGCAGCCCCAAGGAGAGATACCCTTTGCCACTAATGTTAAAGGAGGAGAGATAGAAACATTGATGAGGAGTATGAGCATGAGTGTTATCATGACTAAGTGTTTCCATCAATGCCAAAGGCAGAGATATTGATGTCAACCCTTGAGTATGTCTGGTAGCACATTCCGGTAGATCCATAGGTATGGGTAAGGAACCCAAGTTTGCTTGAGGAATAATGTAATGAAGTTTAATGAATTTGAAGGTGACACTATTCTAGATGGATAGTACATGTCGTGTCATTTCTAGTGATATGTGGTAGGTCATGTAGTTTCTCACGGTTAAGGAGACATGGCTTAGTGAAGTTGGAGAACCCTCATGAGTTATTTAGAATCCCCTAGAAGGTCAAATAATTCAATTTAATCTAGAATCTCCTAGAAGAAGTTTAATATTCGAAGAGGTTGTAACTAGGAGTTAATCATGACTCGAGTTGTTGTAGAAAGAAAATAATTAAAAATAAATTAGTTGCAACTAGAAGTGGTGAGTTTACTATTTGTAGATAAAGTGGTTGTAAGTGGACAAAGTAGTTAGAAGTGGGTTAGTCATAAAAGAAGGAAGTTGAGTAAAACAGTTAGAAGATAACCCCTAGAGGAAGCTACTTGAAGAGTATAAATAAGAGAGCAATGGTCTCTTATTAGAAGGATTTGATCACATTGAATATCTATTATTTTGTGAAAGGTTTATTGCAAGTACTCATTGATACATATGAAGTTACGCAAGTCTAAGATAGCAAAGAAGGGTTGACAGCGAAAATCTCAGAGTTTCAAAAAAACCCTAGTTTTCTGAAGTTATACACGAGTTGTAGAAGGTTAGGTCACGTACATACACGGGCCACAGAAGGCCAGGTCGCATACATCTGCGAGAAGTAGAAGGACATGTCATGTACATTTGAAAAAGTCATGAAAACTTAAGTAGATGTTGGTTCCAGGTCCCGAGAGTATGAAAGCATTTTCCTAGGTAAGAATTCTATAGGTTCAGGTCAACTACAAAATTTCTGGTATGGTTACATGTTTTTTTTTAGATTTGCTTATGATATAGTGAATGCTTAAGGCATTATTGATATGGGTGGTCTTGTACTTGGATATGGTATATGTTGGTTGGTTGGTTGAGTGAGCAACACTCTTATATATGGTACAATATTGGCATACATGTAATTAGTTGAGGGATATCTATGTTGTATTATGTATGCATGAGGGACATGCATAGGTTGTTGCAGATGCTTCATTGATGACATGATACATATGTGCATATGACTGATGATATGGTATACAATGATAGGTTATAGGCTGATGTGACAGAGGCAACATAGGTCTAAAGGGCCAAAAGTTTTGGAGTTCCAGAAAACTAAAAACCCTAGTTTTCTAAGGTTGTACGCAGGATGACAGAGGACAGGTCACGTACATACACAGCCTACAAGAACACATCTAGCGTACATATGCATGATGCAGTATATACAAGTCACAGATCTACTATTCACTTGGACAAATTGTTTTATGTCTATAAGTTAGGTCTTGTACTTAAGGGTTGGAATCCTCACAACTCAGTTGGTTTTGAGATCTACAAGTTGGGTCTTGTATTTGAGATTTGGTACTCTCTTGGAGTTGGTTCTATTTTCAGTTGGTGTTGATAAACCCCAGAGATTGTATTCTTCATGTAACAACATAATACAAAAGCTTACACATATATCTTGTGCTCATTGTGTTCATTGCGATGATGGTTCATAGTTATTTATTATTGATGAATGTTGTTGATAAATTTTTACATACAAGCAACTAATTGTGAATGCAAGTAATGAATGATAATGTTTGAAGTAGTTGCTAACTAAAGAAATGAATAATTGTGAAAAGAGCCACACACTAATTCACCCCTCCTCTCAATGTGGTCGGTGTGTCCAACAATTGGTATCATAGCAGGCCTTCACTATAAGCCTTACAAGCTTGAAGGAGATCCATGGACACACAAATGGATGGACATGTAGTGCCCTCTACAGATGATGTTCACTTCTTTGATGAGACAAATTACTCAGCATGGAGAATAAAAATGAAAGGGTATTTGAAGTCAAAAGGAGCAGGGGTTTGGAACATAGTTGTTGTTGGATTAGTTTCCTCAAAGAAACAATCGAAATTTGTAGCCCAAATTGAAGCAAAGAAGAAAAATGCAGTGGCATTCAAGACTATCTTCAATGGACTCTCAGGTTATGTCAAAGAAAGCATAGGAGATTGTACTTCCACCAAGGACCTATGGCTAAAGCTAGAGAAGGTATATCAAGACAAAATACAAGACACAAAAGACAATCACATCAAGGACGTGAAGCAAATCTCAGTCATCAATGAAGGAAAGAGCCTCCAAAATATTTTGATTGCAATAATTCTAAACGTAGTGATGTTGAATGCTCCCATGCAAATAAAGAAGAATATTTGGATACAATAGAAGAAGTTTGTGTAGAATTAACTAACAGTTAACACATAGATGAAGAAGAAGATTTGTTAAACATTAAAGGTAAAGTTACAACTGGTTTAGAAGAAGTTAGCATAGAAATAGAATATAATTTAGTTTCTTTTGAGTTTCTTTAAAAAAACACTAAGGAAGTTCTAGAAAAGTACCAAAGGTATACCATGGCACTAAAACAAATTCTCAAGAAACAAGAAGAAAGAGAAACAACTAAAAAGGTCATATATGAGCAATGGAATTAGAAGAAAAAGAAGAAGATATCAAGAGACTGAAGAGTGAAATAAATAGTCAAGAAGAACAAAAGAAGAAGGTAGATGATGAGCTTAGCAAAATATTTGAAGATATTGAAAAATCAAGAGAAATAAATATCAATCTAAGAACTCAACTTGAAGAAGCCAAAAGGATAGAGGAACTCTTGAAGAATCGGGTAAATGAAAAAGAAGAATCATGCCATAAGCTGGAAGGCGAAGTAGTTGATATCATAAGGAAAGCCGAGAAGTCAAACTCTCATGTCAAGTTCATGAACAATTCAATACTCTTGGATGAAATCCTGGATAGTCAAAGATCACCAAATGATAAATCTGGTCTTGGATACAACAAGTAAGTTTCACACTCTAAAGTTGGAACTTCTAAGAAGCATGATGTAGGTCCTTAATTTTCAAAGGGTGAAAGTAAAGATGCAAGTCAAGCATCAACACAAAGCAAGAAAATATTCAGAAGATCAAAGCAAGGAAGACACCAAGAATTTGGTCCTACACCTCAAAGCAAATTCAAAAGAGAGATACGTTCAAGGTTGACACAAAATCCCAGGTATGAAAATGTTTTCAATGGTCATTGTTTCTCATGTAATGATTATGGTCACAAAGCTTTGGATTGTATACATTATGCAAGGAAAGATGTTGGAAGATTCAATCACATCTTAAGATGTTGGATATGTAATCTTGTTAGACACATTGTTGTACATTGTCACACCATGAGATGTTACAGTTGCAGTGGGTTTGGCCACAAATCCCAGTATTCTTGGAATTCAAGGAGACAGTCAATGAGAAATGCTTCATATGATATGGCAAGAAGAGAAAATAAAACATGGAAGAGATATAATGTTGAAAGGATGGAAGCTCATAGAACAAGTGCTGAGAAGCTAGGACACTCTCATAAGTGGATGAAGAAGACTGAACTGCTAGAAATGAATGAAGGCATAAAGAATGGTTTCCATGAGGCAAGCTTAATGAAAAGTATTTTCTGAGGCATATGCGTGTTCCTATGGGAAAATTTGCATACATATGCGATATTTATTATGTAAAGGTCGTGTACATATGTGAGATGTCTAAGGTAAAGTCACATACATACGCAGGTTACAGGAGGACAGGTCACGTACCCGAGGTAAAGATTTGAAAAAAAAGGTGTACGGATGAGTTGCAGCATGGTTTGATGGTAACACATAGGTTATTAGAGGTATGATGTTCCAGGTCAGTAACAAAGCTACAAGTATGAACATAAGTTTTTTTGATGAATGTATGGTGATGATACATGGTTTAGTTTTGGAGCATATGCTTGAGGCCTATCTTGGATGCAAGGTACAAACCCTACTGTGTGGATTGAGGCACATTTGTTAAGATATAGTGATGGTTAAGTTAAGTACTTATCAGTAATATTATGGCACTTTGTTTATGAGGTATATCATGGGTAATGTGATACTGGATAGAGGTACATCATTGATCTATTGAGGCATATTCTTCATACATGTATAGAGGTATTATTGTTGCATTATAGTTGTTGTAGTGAATGGTTTTGAGGCAGATATGTTTTAGTACATGGCTGATACATGTGTGAGCTATATTGAAATATCTTGAGGTGTATTGTGAGAGGAATTTGTTTGTGATATTGGTATATGGTTAGTACATGCTTTATGCTACATAACAGAGAGGTTTTGGTAGATGGTTTGATATAAGGGTTTATGGTAGTGTGATGTATTGTTAGAGTCCTATTTGTTGGATATCTTGGTGTATGTATTTGGCACATGGTTGAGTCACATATTGGGACATATAGTTGATGATTTGTCACATACATGAGGTGTATGGTATGGTGATGTTGGTACATCTTGATGAGTCATAGCTTGATATATAGTTGATGCATGGTTTGTACATACTTAGTGCATGGTTGGAGGCACTTGTTAGTAGTATTTTTGACACATGGTTTATGGATGATGTGGCATATATGACTTGGTATACTTTTAGAAGAACATCTTGATTGTGGTACATCTTGTTGATGTTTGTGAGTAGTATTGGTTGATGCACATCTTGGTGATATGGTGCATATGGTTGAGAGTTGTCTTGGTGATGATTATGAGTTGTTCTGATATGCTTGGTTGATGCACATCTTGGTGATATTGTGCATATAGTTGAGAGTTGTCTTAGTGATTGATCTTTGTGAGTAGATCTTATTTGGTTGATGAGATTGATGACACAATTTGTTGAGATAGGTTTTTTGGATAGGTTGTTGTGACAGTGATCGGTTAATAGTGACAGAGACAGCTACAATAGCAATTACATGTTGATGGATCATTATATGACGCATGGATAGGTCCAAGGATCGTCAAAGAAATCATAGATCATGGTATTCTTGATGTATTATTTTTTATAAATTGATCATTGTTCTGGTAGAGAAGAAACATTTGCAGCAAAATCAGATAAAAATGGTAGCATATTTTTCACAATGATTACATGGCATCTTGCAGAGAAGAAAGGGGGACACATACCCACAGGGGGGGTTATTATTTTCCCCTTGATTGTTTACAGTAGGTACAATTTTAGGAGGAGACATATCAACAAGAGGAGTTAACCTTTGGTCAAAGAGAGAGTAATCAGAGGCATGAAGACAGGGGGAGAAACCCAAAAGACAATGCATACAGAGGGAGCAGCCTCAAGGAGAGTTCGGTAATGGGGAGAAGCCCCAAGGAGAGATACCCTTTGCCATTGATGTCAAAGGGGGAGAGATAGAAACATTGATGAGGAGTATGAGCATGATTGTTATCATGACTAAGTTTTTCCATAAATTTTGGTGTTGTTATCAATGCCAAAGGGGGAGATTGTTAGACAATTGGTTTGGATTGATGGATAGTTGGATAGTTAGTTTTCATTAAAGTCAACCCTTGTAGAGTGATATCTTATATTGATGTCAACCCTTAGAGATTGATGTCAACCCTTGAGTATGTCTCGTAGCATATTTTGGTAGCTCCAGAGGTATGGGTAAGGAACCCAAGTTTGGTTGAGGAATAATGTAATGAGGATCAGTGAATTTGCAAGTGAGACTATTCTATATGGATAGTATATGTTGTGTCGTTTCCAGTGATATGTGGTATGTCATGTAGTTCCTCACGGTTGAGGAGATATGGCTTAGTGAAGTTGGAGAACCCTCATGAGTTATCTAGAAGCCCCTAGAAGGTCAAATAAGTCAATTTATTCTAGAATTTCCTAGAAGAATTTTATGAGTCAAAGTGGTTGTAACTAGGGGTTAATCATTTGTCAAGTTGTTGCAAAAAGAAAATAATTAAAAATAAATTAATTGCAACAAGAAGTGGTGAGTTTACTATTTGTGGATAAAGTGGTTGTAAGTGGACAATGTTGGATTACTGAGAGGGGGGGGTGAATCAATAATAGAGCAATTTAGTCCTTTTTAACCATATAATCCAAGTGCTATATCAATGAAGCATTATTATCCAATAACTGCAGAGTAAATAAGCAATGAACAAATGAACAA
>JASDQU011443512.1:7410-20129 GCA_032191745.1 Picea mariana | reverse complement strand
ATATTGTACATTTTTTACAAAATGGCAACTTGTGCCCAATATACAAAGCGACAACAAGTGCCTTAACATAAAAAACATCTATATCGTGGCCTAGATACAAAATGACAATAGTTAGTCAATCATTGACCATTGCCACCCTCACCACCCTTAGAAGCATCCTGGAAATCTATCTTTCTTCTCTTGCTCGGGATGCACCTCGAGATGTCCTGGGCCTAGGCGTGCTTCGACGCTATGGAGACTGCACAAAGAATAAACAGTGTTATAAGTTTTTTTCATCAATGAATTAATAGACAAGGAAAATGATACTTTGTAATTTAACCTAAGATAACTCACTACATATGAAACTGTCAATCATGAGGGTCTTACCCTCCTTCGCAACCCCAATCTCTCCACAATGCCACCTTGCATTGGTTTCAAGGATCAAGCCAAGAAAATCAAACAAATATGCGTAAAAACAAATTCATGAAACAAAAAAAATTATCATTAATGCATTATCTCATCGTGAATATATCAAGCATCGATGGATATTCACTAGAAGATGGAGCACTAGGTTGTACAACCTACTCTGAGACAACCTCTACTGTGGCAGTCTCTGTCGATGGGGCCGAAAGTGGTGGTGGGGGTGGGTGGCAGACAGGTGGGCTTCGAGGGACCATCATAGGTTGTACAAGTGATTCCAACACCCTAGGCCTAGAGAATGGTAACCCAGAAGCAACTCCCAGGTGCCCAGGGAGTGCAATACTACTATACCTAGAAAATATATTGGCGGCATGCATACATATGAATAAAGTTGAACTATTAGTACCAAATAGTAAAATTCAAAAACATAAACACAAACAATTTGAGAATTATAGGATATTTAACTTTACACATGATACATGTGAGGTTGGTGACTTGTCCATCCCAGATGGACAATCCCTGGCATCGCCTAGTGAAAACTACTGTAGAAACACGAGAACATATAAAAAAAAATTGAGGATGTCATAAAATAAAGAAATGATTATGTTGAATCTATCAAATGTGACACATACCTATGTGTACGGTGCACCCAATGAACATGTTTCCTCTACTATTGCATAAGTGGTGGGGCTAGGCATTGATGCATCCATAGGCATAGAGGGTATGTTACTGGGACACAACAACTGGAAAACAACATACAATCAAATATATATATATAAATACACAAAATACAAAATAAATATATAACGATGAAGAACATAGAGAGGGTTAAGATACTAACCTCCTCCATGAAGCTATGTTGTCCACTGAGCTCTATAGGCCCATATCATGTATGCCCACAGCTCGAGCATCGGTGAGGTTCACATGGACGACTTCTATGTCCATGTACCCTCTCCTCACTGTACTCTCCTGTGCATGTTGATGCTCCAACCCCTCTATCAATTTCACTGGCAGGCACCTCCTGCCGAGATAGTGCAACAAAGATATTGTGTTGCACTAGGTTATGAGTCAATGATGAGATGGCTAGATGTACCTGTTGCAAGTTCTCTGCAACAAGAGGATGTTGGGTATGGGGTTCAGGCCTTCGCCTGGGGGGACGAGGACCTAACATGGGGTTGCTCTTGGCTTTCTCTCGATCATGCGTGGACCCTCAACCCACCCCATGGAAGTCACCAATGTCAAAGTAGTTGACATGCTTACCCATAAAAAACTCAGCCCATAATTTCCTCAGAAAATATAAGGGCATCTCCATGTTATTGCAACGAGGTTTATCAAAAACCATATACCACCTATCCATCCAGTTTTGACTAATCCGGGGGTGGATGCACCAGTCAATGGAGATGTGTTTCCTGGTCAATGGTAGTTCTTGTCCATTTCTAGGATCCCTAAAAATAGACAATATGTGTTGTTTTGAAATGCACAGTTCTTTGACTTGGTTTCTGTCCAAACCAGTGCTATAGTACGCATACATTCATGCCCTATAATCAAAAATAGAGGTCAATTTCCCTTCGGCACTTGCAATGGACTGCACAATGATGTCCAAAGAAGTGGCCAAGGAGACTTTGATAGGCTCTCTAGTCTCCGTTAATTGTTCCTCAAGGGTTCATAATATAACCAACCCCTCATCAAGTTTAGTGTTTACATTATGTGGTGGTGGTGGGTTGGGGTTTTGATCTTCTTGGTTTTCTTTTGAGCGGTTTAAATTGTCTTGGGGTTCCATTTTATTATATATGATGCAATTTAAAATCCATGACATGTAAATTAGGTTCCTTTTTTATTTAAAATACAAAATTACATTTTTTTTTAATTTATATTATTGGGAGCAAAATAGTAAATTGGATTAAAATTAAGAAAAATGCAACATACATGGACATGGTGGCCCCCTCCTCCCTTTCTTCCTCCTCTCTAGCTCCACCATATTTTCCCAATGAGAGAAATGCAAGCACGATTTGTGCACAATGGGCACAAATCACGCTCGGGCCCTTTAAATAATTTTATCAGTAAGAATGGGTGTGTGTTCTTATAACCGCACACACGTTCTTGTCACTAAACCTATGTGGAAATCTAGGTGGAGGTTCAGCCACATCCAAACCTATAGGTGTAGGAACGCATGTGCATTCCTAAGAATGCACACATGTTCCTATGTGTGCACGTTCTTGCTCATGCCCTTGCCACTTTTTCGGCCATGAACTTCTTGCACTCACCCTTATGTGAACGGGTGTTACAAGATGAAAATATATTTCAACGGAGAATCTATAGATCATTGTAACTCATAGAAAAAATACCCAAAGAAAAAAATGCATTAACTCACAGATATCATCGTTTAAATGAGAATTTTATTATGCTCAGGAGAAATTACAAATGGGTGAGCTATACACAAACTCTGTGTATTGTTACTCATTGTGAAAACCAAAATTATAGCGGGCCTTGGCTCAAAGACACCTTCGCTTAGAGTGAACAAGAACATTAACTCCTTCATTCACTCAACCTCAAGCAGGCTACCCTCTTCGAGCTCTAACTTCTGCTATTGTCCTTCACTCTTTTTCCTTGCATCTCCCCACGGTTTCCCTCTTTGCTACAACCTTCATTCTTTTAATGCGTTTCCTTTGGAAGGCTAACCGTCACATGGTTTGTTTCCACTTCATGTTTACCAAAAAAGGACAATAGCATAAAAATAATGATTACAAGTTTATTACAATTTTACAAAATGTTTTGCGTGAGGATCCAATTCGGATCACACCTCCCCATTTGCAAGATTTTGGTCCCAAAAAGCTTCAACTCCTTCAATCTTCTTCTTCTCCTAACATCAAACAAACTCCAACAAATCTCAAAGAAAGGATGCCTCTACTGTAGGATGGAAGATAAGAGTTAAGTAGGGGATGCCTTTGGCATAACTCTGTTATCCTTCTCATGGTTGTGGATGACATTTACTGCAGAAATAGGTCGTCAGAAAACCATTGCTCCTTAGGCTACAAGTTCCAACAACTCCTCTTTCCCTTGGACCTTGAATCTCTAAGATTTTTTCTTGGTTGTTTGGTTGCTGGGATGGAGTTCTGAGTGGAGCTTCCAACATTTGGCCTCCCAATGTCTAGTCAATATGCAGTACTGGAAATAGTTCTTGCATGGGATGCTTAGCATTTTAGAGTGCCAACAATCTCTATCCATGTGACCCCTTTTCTTGCAACAAAAACAAACTAATCCATACTTTTTTGGTCTTTGATGATGCTTGCTAGCTTGTTTGCTTGGTCCCCTGAGAATTGGAGTGAATATGGATGGCATAATCATCTCTTTGTTGCCCTCTTCCAAGCTTCTACGAGCTTATTTGAGTGGTTTGTTGCACATGGATTCTTTTCTGATTCCTCTTTTCTTGAATAAAGTGGTTTGAGTTGCACTTGTGTTGGTTGCTTGTCCATTGAATCCTAGGCCTTCATGCTTGGGCCTATATTGAGATACAATGGGAATCGAAATCCCTTGGATTTCCTTGCCTAGTGCTTGAACCTCATAGCCCATTTGACTCATGAGCTTGGAACCAATTCCTCTATCGTGCTTATCAAAGTCACCAAGGGTATTGTAAGGTGATTTTACCATGTTTTCCTCTGTCATGGTACTAGCTTCGATAGTGGCAATGGAAGGGGCTTGCTTGGTCTCTTGGACAACTGCTTCTAGCTTCTTCAAGGCCTCTTCCTTCACTTCCAGTTCATGGTATAAGTGAGCAGTGACCTCAGTGAGCCTCTCCTCTTGCCAATTATCCAGCTCAATGAATTTCTCCCCTAACTGTGAGAGTTGCAATCTTCTCTTGTCTAATACCTCCATCATGGAAGTGAAGAAGTTATGGTGCTTGGAAAGCTCTTTCTCCAGCTCTTCCAATCTCTGTCTCCATACCGACTTTCCTCTTGAATCCGTATGTTGAAGTCTCTCAATTCTTCTAGCTTCTCCTTGTTCAAGGCTTTGCCCATGGAAACTTATGCAAGGTTTTTGGCCAACCTACTCTGATACCATCCGATCCATAAACAATCAGCCTATGGCTTGTCTGTCTCATCAACATGGATGCAGAATTAATTTATTTCACTGCTCAAGGTTCAAGTGTAATCAATGTACGTGCTTAAAAGTAAATGAAACATGGAGGAGACACTGAGGTGTTAATGGTAAACAACTAGATTGTTTTAAAACCCAAAACTCCCTCTAAACTCACACCAACTAACCAAAGACTCTTTTACACAACCCAACAATGAGGAAAGATGCCTAGTGGAAAAATTTAGTCATTCGACAATGGAGAAAAATTCCTAGGGTGATTTTAGGCACTCAACATCAGATAAAAATGACCAGGGGTGATTTTAGGCACACAACATCAGATCAAAGCGTCTGAGGGTTTCTAAATTCACCCAAGGATCTCTAAATTTTCCCAAGTAAACAACACGCCCAAGCAAACGATAATATGTCCAGTGAGAAAAAAAAACTATGTGTGCAGCTAGTGGGAAAAAGAAAAACACCCAACCAACAATAAATTATGTGAATGGGTGTTACGAGCTGAAAATATACTTCAACGGAGAATATATAGATCATTGTAGCTCATAGAAAAAACACCCAAAGAACAAAATGCATTAACTCACATATATTAGTGTTTAAATGGAATTTTTATTATGGTCGGGAGAAATTACAAATGGGTGAGCTATACACGGTTTTTGTGTATTGTTACTCACTGTGAAAACCAACATTACAATGGGCCATGGCTTAGAGATACCTTCTCTTAGAGTGAATAGGCACATTAACTCCTTCATCAACTCAACCTCAAGCAGGATACCCTCTTCGAGCGTTAACTTCTTCTATTGTCCTTCCCTCTTTCTCCTTGCATCTCTCCATGGTTTCCCTCTTTGCTACAACCTTCATTCTTTTAATGCGTTGTCTTTGGAAGATCAACCGTCACATGGTTCGTTTCCACTTCCCATTTTGAAAAAAAAAAGACAAAATAGAATAAAAATAACAATTACAAGTTTATTACAATTTTACAAAATGTTTTGGGTGAGCATCCAATTCAGATCAATGTCTCGGGTATGGGGCCTCATTGCCAGGAATTTTAATTCTAAAGCAATTTGGAATCAAAATAGTTTGGATCTATGTGACAAGTGTGGTTGATGGACGCCACAATCGCTTATTTCGACTCTCTCCCATGTCATTTTGTATACTACATTTTTTGGGCTCACAACATCAGTATCTTTCAGGAAAAACAATCCCAACGGAAGTTGTTGCTGGTATGATCAAAAAATTAACAAAGGAATGCATATATGATCCCAAATGTAGGAAACTTTGGGTGCCTCTCATGCCTTCTCTATATTATGAGACCCCTTGGGGGTATTTCGATGGGGCCAACTAAGGTCATCCCCCTAAATGTGGGGTTGGGGTCGTTCTGCATTTAAATTCATTTCATTTCTTCTATATTCGATATGCCCCTGGTTTGGGTTCTAACAGAAAGGTCAAATTCTCGACTCTGTATGCATTACTTTTTTTTGCAAACTCGCATGGGATCAAACAATTGTAAGTGTTAGGTGATTCATAGGTTATTATGAACTGGGCTAATGGGAAGTCGAAAGTGGAGATCATTTGCCTCCAATCTTTGTTGGCTCATACTCGTTGCCTCGTTCAGGATTTCGACTAGGTGTCCTTCACTCACATCTATCATGAGTTAAACCAGAAAGTGGATCATGTCTTGAAGGAAGCATAAGAATGTTGTGTAGGCTCCTTTTCTATCCAAGAATTCCTCAACGGACGAGAGTCTGAAAGTGTGGAATTTCACTTCTAGTAGTAGTGTCGGGTCATCTTTTGGCAGGTTATAATTGTATATGTTTAGTCGAAGTGTCAAGTTTGGTACTGTATGATCCTTCCTATTCTGTAAATCGTATGTTTAAAGGCAAGTTGTTATCTAAGTATGATACAGTGGATGGAAGATGTTATCAAAAACCTCTTTTGGTACCTCCAACATCCCAATCTAAGACTAATTAAACCTAGTTTTGAGGAGTCCAAAAGACTAATACTATGTATATTTCTTTTTTAAAATATAAAGTTTTTTTTTTCATTTAGGAAAAAAAAATGTTTCAAGTAAAATATACCAAACATAATAAAATCATTACAAACTTAATGGGAATGCAATAAATATTTGATTTTGACTTCATTGAAATTTCTAAATTATAATTTATAATTGTGGATATTGTGTCATATTGACTTGTTGAATATTCATATAGACAAAGTTAATAATTATGAAATAATTGATTCATGTATGTTTGGTGGTCCATATTTATGACTTTGAACATATTTGATTTTGACTTCACTAAATATCTAAATTATAATTAATATTTGATTTTGACTTCATTGAAATTTCTAAATTATAATTTATAATTGTGGATATTGTGTCATATTGACTTGTTGAATATTCATAGTGACAAAGTTAATAATTATGAAATAATTGATTCATGTATGTTTGGTGGTCCATATTTATGACTTTGAACATATTTGATTTTGACTTCACTAAATATCTAAATTATAATTAATATTTGATTTTGACTTCATTGAAATTTCTAAATTATAATTTATAATTGTGGATATTGTGTCATATTGACTTGTTGAATATTCATAGTGACAAAGTTAATAATTATGAAATAATTGATTCATGTATGTTTGGTGGTCCATATTTATGACTTTGAACATATTTGATTTTGACTTCACTAAATATCTAAATTATAATTTATTGTGGATAAATTTCTAAATTATAATTTATTGTGAATATTGGATATTGTGTCATAATCACTGGTTGAATTTAGATGTATTCAAGACAATATTAATAATTATAAAATGATTGATTGACGTATGCTTGGTGGTCCATATTTATAACTTTGAAACATTCGGTTATTTGTTATCCGTTTGGAATGACTTTATATCCCAAAAAAAGTAAACACAAATTATTAAAAAAAAAACTATAATATACATTATGCGAAAGGAAAATGACACTTGTTTTATAAATTAAATAATTTATTTGGTTTTTTCAAAATTATTTAAAAATATATTTAAATTAAAAATAAGTATAACATTATATTAATTTTTTAATATAAAATTAAATTAATTTATAATAAATAAATTTATAAATAATAAAAATTTCTTCATTTAAATATATATATATATTTAAACATAATTTTTAGAATTTTTTTACCTCCTTTATATTGAGAATGGATGGAACAAGAGAGAGTCCGTAACCTCCTTTATATTTAAAAATTATTTTATATTTAATTCATAACTATTCGAATTAATCCTTCAAATTAAATTTTATAAATTTAATATGATAAAAATATAATTAATTTTGATAAAAAATAATTTAAATAAATCATTTTTTTTCTTTGAAAATCTTCTCGGTACTTTTCCTCGTTTATAGGAGAGTACCATGATGATATGGACATCAACATCCACAAAATAGCCAATCTCGAAAGTTGACCATGTTTTATTTTTTAGTTGTAATTCAAAATACTCAATCATTATTAGAAATAATTCATTGAATTAACTTCTTTTTATTATTGAATAATTATTTAATAATTAAGATTATATAATTATTATAGTGTATGTCTAATTTACCATTATAAAATAACAAATTTTTTTACTTAATAACAACTTTATTTTTACTTAATAATCTTTAATAAGATTATTGAATGATTATAAAACTAGCATAGCCGCTAATTCGTGGTTGGTGAACGTCTAAAGGCGGTTGGCTGTTAAACTTCCAAGCGATCCCTGGTGATGCCAGCACAGAAACGTGGTCATCTTAATATTTTTTAATCTGGCTGTTAAACTTTCGAGCGATTCCTGGTGATGCCAGCATAGAAACGTGGTCATCTTAATATTTTTTAATCATGTAGACGTGGCAATAAGTTAGTGAATATAGTAATTTTTAAACACGATTAGGTAAATGTAAAAAAGTAAACATATAAACGGATGTCTTTATAACAGCTCGGAAGTTAATGGATGAAATCATAGCCATTCATTTATTGTGACAACTAAGAATATTCCAGGCATATTTAATCTCCTCCATAAAAAACTTATTAAAAACTAAATACCTATTAAATGTGCCCATTGTCAATAGGTGTACACCTTTCGAGGTAATAACAATTTTTTTTTTTACTTAATAAATTTTAATATTATTAGTGAATGATTAAACTTGTGTATTGCCTTTTTTTAATTAAAATATTTTTTTATTACTTTGTTTTAATTAAAATAGTTTATTTATATTCTTAATTAAATCTTACCATTATAAAACAATAATATTTTTTGCTTAATAATCTTTAATAAGATTATTGAATGATTAAACTTTTGTATTGCCTTTTGTTAATTAAAATATTTTTTTATTACTTCGTTTTAATTAAAATAGTTTATTTTTATATTCTTAATTAAATCTTAAAGTCAACTTTGAATTAAGTTGCACTTGTTGAAAGCTCACCTTTTACATAGTTTAAAAGAACATTTTTTTATGGAAATATAAAAAAAAAAATACTTTATAAACTAAATATTTTGCAAAGTTGTGGTCAATAACAATAATACAATATGCTTAAATTTCTAAATGGTTAGCATTCCAAGAAACATGGGGATGTTTGGCCGTAGCTTTCAAACCACGAGGCTTCTCGAATTGACTTTTGGCCACTTTTAAGCTCTTTGAGATAATAAAAAGTAATGACTCATGAGCATGGTGAGAATTAGAAGTAATATGTTGCTAAATTGGAATTAATTTAAAGAATTTATATATTTAAATTTATTCATATATATAAATTTAAAATATAGTTTAAATTTATATATTTTAATATATAAAATGAATTGTTAATTTTCCCTAGTTCAAGTAGTTAAGATCAACGATTGAAATGTAAATGACGAACATTTTTAATAAACAATATATAAATTAATTATTTATTTTTAGATGAAGATTATCAAATTTATTATAATTTATTTGTGAATTGATTTTAATAATAGTTATTATGGGTTTCTATTTATGAGTCAGTTCATTACTATTATTTTTAAAAATTACATCACTTAAATTGACTTGTTGCTAGTTCATAAGGGATGGGTAGATTTCTTAAACCACTTACTATAAAAAGATGATGAGATTTTACTTAATCCTTAGATCTTATTCCAAAACCAAATGTACTTAATAATATGTCAATTTTATTTTTAAAAATATATGTAATAAATATTTTAAATATTATTCATATTATCTCAACAGGACATGTGTTATGTTTGAGGACATGTGTTATGTTTGAATGTTCTAAATCTAGTAGGGATTTTGTCATCAATCATTCAAATGGTCAAGACACCTGACCCAAGGAGGTTGTCACACAAAATCAATCATTTTTAATCATTTTTATTAGAAGAGAAAAGGTAAGTGATTTTTAAAACACAATAAATATCTATTATTCACATTCAAAACAAAACTTATGGGTTCTTTGGCAAGGCATCCATTTTTTTCCACACATTCCCAATCAATTTTATTTGATTATAGTCGATGCTAGTTGTAAGAATAAAAACAAAAACACGGTCAACGTCTTCTATGAACTTGCTTTACCAAATCATCTTAACTCCGTCATGAAAAGATAGGTTCTTTGAAAAATTGGAAATGTTAACTATTTTGTATATACAACCACCATAGAAAAATAACTAGAAAATGCTATTGTAGATTACATTTATGTTCGAAGTAGAGCAAGTGATCAATGAAAAACAAAACATCGTTCCTCGATGTTCTTGTTTGCATCATCCTTTGTTATTATTTCTCTCTTATGTGTTGCAACACAAAGCACAAATACTCTTGAAGATAATTTATTCACATTTAACTTAGTCATAAATTTGTAATTTGTATCTCTTAAAGTATTAGTTTTTGAGAAGTAGTGGGCCTTTAGTTTGCATTAAATGACATTTTTTTGTAAATTAAAAAAAAAAATGGGTATATGTCAAGATTTATTTGCTTGGCTACATTATATGTCCTTAAACAAATTAAGGGTCATCTTGAAGACCCATGTGGAAACTTGAAGAACTGGGGAAGGTTGATCCACGTATGGTAACTTCAACGTGAGAGTAATGCCCCCACATCAACTACTACATATGGCTAGGGTTTCCAAAGAAGATCAAGTTTCAAATTTTGGAATGTTAGATTGCACTTCTGCTCTGCAATCCCCTCTCGTCAATGAATGGAGGATGACTTGGTGGATTTTTCAGATGATCCACTCGAGGACTAGTAGATCTGGTCTTACCTAGTGGACATCCATGGTACCCTGGACCACTTCTTACCTTTTGATGTTGAGTCGGGATCTAAGCCTCCGAGAAATTTTAGATTGAATCTTTCTGGTGGGCTTGCATGGTTTCAGTCTAGCCATCAGTTGGCTGACTTGGCTACCCAATCCCTAGAACTTGTGGTAGTAAACCCATCAACTTGACTTTGCTTTCAAGTCCCACGTGCACAAGGAGGGCTCTAGTAAGTACACTTCAGAAGATCTTTCAGGTAAGGGCAATCCACCCCTGCATATGGATCCGATGGTGGAGTTAATCTCATCACAAAGGAGTCAACCTCGTGCTTTCACTAGTGATGACATAACTCCCCTAGATATGATGGAAGACTCTTTCAGTTCTGGTTTCGACACAGGAAGTTTCAACAACCACCAGAGCCACATGTTCATTAGATTGTGTTTAACAAATGAACTAATGAGCGATATTTCCTCCACTGATCATAAAGCCTCTACAGAGGAAGGCTTGGGAGAAAGAGGACCAGGGAACCCCCATAAACGTAGGAAGTGCACCAAGCGTAAGGAAGAATCCGTCAACAACTTGCTCGGAGATATCATGAAACTTAATGAGATAATGGAATTCGAGGATATAATGTTCATTGGTAGATTCCTAAGTAAGCAAATGGGAGAAACCTTACTCAAATATTGGACAAAGGAAAACTTCGGTGACCTATTGGGGTATATATAGTGAAGTATGGTCCTCGTGAAAGGCTGGCATGTGTATAATTTCAAGGTTGTAGAGGATTTCGATATGATACTCCAAAACTAGTGGAAATGGGGCTCTTAGGCCTTACATCTTAAAAAATGCCACCCGAACTTTAATGCCCTCTCAACCCAACTCGATTTCATTCCTGTATGGGTAATAATTCCATGGCTTCCTTTTATTCTCTAGTACAAGGAAATATTTAAGGAAATTGGCAATTTGTTGGGCCCGTATTATGATGTGAACAACTCATTTTGAGAAATTGGATATATGTGGATGGCTAAAGATTTAGTGGGTCTCAACCTACTCAAGAGATTATCAAATTCCATTATCATCCATAAAGGACCGACAATGTTTTATCAAGCCCTTGACTATGAAGGGATCCCCTTCAAATGTGGGCCCTACCATGAATATGGACAAATGATAAGATAATACTTACTCTGGTTCAAGAAGAAATTTTGGGTTCAAAAAACCCCTCTAACTGCACAAGCATTAGTACCTCCTTAGTTTGAACAAAATCCCATAGAAAGTACTCAAGCAACTTCTTGTGAAGACAATCCATTACCAAATGATTTAGCACAAAATACAATCCAAATGTAACAATATCACCCCTCGATTCTCTCACCACAACTAGACCTTGCATTAGTATTGGGTACAAAATCTCCATGTCCTCCCCCTCCAAATGAAAATTCCCCTGGTCAATTGTTTTTCAGGACATGGGAGGTAGGTCTAGAGCATAATTCGGGGAGTAGTCAAGGGGATTTCCTCTCCATATTATCTAATATTTCAAAACCATTCAATACCCTTCTTGTTCCCCTGGACAAAATATGTGCAACCCTCTCCACAAAACTCCATGCTTTTAGACTCTCCTTGTAGCACCACCCTTCGGTTACCAAGGCTTAGTCGCTCTTAAATAAAACTATAAGACCACTTTGTACATAGCTCATACCGACATTATAGTAATAACATGCATTTAATCAAGAGATTCAATTAAACTCATGGTAAACATAAGATTTATTTCTATAATCAATAATCAATAGTATTAACATTAAATTGATATACACAATGGAATACATGAATAAACATCATCTGATACTTATCTTCGAAACAGTGGTAGATTCCACCAACCACGTGCAGGCCTTCCACGAACCTCCCAGCCTTAGACCGCACTGTTCATCAGCTCAGCAATGGGTCACCCTCGAGCTGGGACTAAGCTCCACCCCAAGGCAAGGAATCCTAGGCTAGGCTAAGGTTACAGG
>JASDQU011443511.1:11366-24193 GCA_032191745.1 Picea mariana | reverse complement strand
ATGGAGCTAATCAACTGTCAGTGTAGTTAGATCGGATCTATCTGAAATTGAAGAAATCTTTGCATCATATCTCATAGGTAATGACCTTAAGATTTTTTGCACAATGAGTTTATCTGTAACTTCTTCTTGTTGTTCTAGCTTTGAAGATTCATCTTCAACGTCAATATTAAGTGCACCAGAAGCTTCTTTATCCTTGTTTTGAGAATATTCCTTATTAGAAGTTTCATCCTCCAAACTCCTATTATTAACTTCATCAAATTCATGAACAATATTTTCCTCATCTTTCTTATTTGATACTTCAGATTTTCTTTTCCATGTTTTCTTATTTACTCTTGTTGTTATATTGTATGATGCATTTCTTATTGACTGTTTTCTTGAGCTCCAACAGTTATAGGCTTTGTGGCCATATCCACCGCAACTATAGCATCTCATAGTGTAACAATGTGTAGCAATATGTCCGAAATGATTGCAGTTCCAACACCTTATACTGTTGTTGAACCTACCGACTTGTTTTCTTCCATGATGCCTACAATCCAAGGCTTTATGACCATATATATTACAAGAAAAACAATAACCATTAAAAACACTCTCATACCTTATTTGATTCATCCATGAAGGTGTTTCTCTTCTGAACTTGCTTTGAGGTATATGAATAGCTTATGGATGTCTTCCTTGATCTGATCTTCTAAATTTTGTAGCGTTTCTTTTATTGTTTGAACGTGAAGAACCTGAGTCATATCTACTTTCACTTTTTTCAAATGAAGGAGTTGTGTTAGGCCTGTTTTCATCTTTTGCCAATGAAGGACTTGTGTCAGACCTGTTTTCATCTTTTGCAAATGAAGGAATTGTGTCAGACTTGTTTTCACTTTTTACAAATGAAGGACTTGCATCAGATTTTTTAGGGGTACTGATCTTTTCCTTATTGTATACAAGGCCAGATTTGTCATTTGGTGATCTTTGACTATCCAAGATCTCATCCAGGGTTATGGAGTTGTTCAAGAACTTGTTTTGGGTGTCTGACTTATCAACCTTCTTTCTAAGATTCACAACTTCTGCTTCCAGCTCATGACATGATTCTTTCTTTTTATCCAACTCATTCCTTACTACCTCTTCTCTCCTTTTGGCTTCTTCAAGTTGGATTTTAAGATTGACATAGCTTTCCCTTAGTTCTTTTAGATCTGCAAAGTTTTTTCTTGAGACATCATCTTCCTTCTTTTCTTCTTTTGTTGGACTGATTTCATTTTTCAGTCTGTTGATTTTCTCTTCATTTTCTTTTGTTAGATCAACAACTTTTGTTTTCAATCTTTTGATCTCATCTTCTTTGTTTCCTAACTGAATTTTTTGTTCAGATATGATTTCTTTATTATATTTGAGATTTTCTTTTAATTCCAGGATATGCTTATGATCGCCAAGCTCATCATCTTCCTTCTCCTTTTCTTTTACTTGACTAATTTCTTTCTTCAACTTCTCGATCTCCTCTTCTTTCTCTTCTAACTGATTGTCCTGTTCATATATTACCTTATCACTGTCCTTGAGCATTTTCTTTATTTTCAAGACATGTTTTTGACTCTTTTCAAGGAATTCTTGAGTGTAGTCATGAAGATAGCTATAGTCTGATTCATTATGGTGATAGAGGTATTTAGAGAGACTCCAATCAACCTTTTCTTTGGCCTTTGATAGTTCTTCTTCTTCTTCTTCTTCCATGGGATAAATGCTAAAAGAACATTCTATTATTGTATCTGAGTCTTCTTCTTCACTTGCAGAGGAGGATTCAATATCACTGCTATTGCAATGGAAATATTGCGGAGAGTCCTTAACTTTATTGATGGCTGAGTCTTCATCTTCATTCTTGATAGGAATGTCTTTTGTCTCTTCATTTTTTATTTGATACATATTTTCTAACTTCAGCCATAAGTCCTTGGCGGATGTGCATAGTCCTATTCTTGTCTTGACTATATCTGATAATCAATTGAGAAGAATCTTCAATGCTACTTCATTATTCTTCCTTGCCCTTCTTTGGACTGTAATCTTGGATAGATTCTTTGATGTAGTTAAGTCCTAGGGCTTGCTTACTACTAAATTCCAAACTTCAGATCCTTTTGACTTCAGATATTGTTTCGTATTTTCTCTCCATGAGGAATAATCTGTTCCATTGAATATAGGAGCTTCAATTGCAAAGAGAGACATGTGTCCACCCATTTCTTCAGAATCTGCCTTCCAGTGTTTAAACTCTATTTTAAGGAACCTTCCTCTGATACCAATTGAAGAACACACGACCCACACTAAGAGGGGGGGGGGTGAATTAGTGTGTGGACTATTTTAACAATTTCTTTTACTTCACAGATTAAGAACAATCACATCATAATTACAATGAACACAAAGACACAAGATGTTTGTATAAGATTTTATATAATAAATATGAACAAAGTAACATGAATATATGTGAAAGAGGATTTTCTTTTAGCACCAACTGAAGTAAGGAGCACCAACCCCTCAGAGAGAACCAACTCTCAACCAAGACCCAACTTGGTGCAAGACCTGGCTTGTTGATAAAACCCAGTCTATCCAACTAGAGTTTATTCAACTCCAGTAGTAGCGATCCATTATAGAATCAACTCAATCTTATGATCAGAGGTATATCATAAAACACTCATCGCCACATTTCATCTTCTCTGTAATTCACATTTTATTTCCTTTGATATCTTCTTGGAATCTGCTTTGGTTTTTTATCTTCTATTCTGAAGTGCAGAGACACATTCTTCTCACCACTTTTTCGCGTTTATATACTCTTCAAACATGTGTGAAATTTAAAACAACATGTCCCTTTATTTGAACCATTGTACCTTTTCATTTAAAATGATAATCTAAAGTTTAATTAATATCATTTTTCTTTTTATTCTTTATTCATATTTTCATGATTTATTCTCTTTTAATCATGATTATGAATCTGTTTATTCTTCGACCATCGCGCCTCTTCGATTAATCAATATTAATTACTGTTTATTTAATTTACTGTGGAGGCTTTCCATAAATTGATCACAATCATGGATCAATTTAATCCTTCAAACTCAATCCCTAATCTTTGTTATATTTACAGAGACCAGATTTCGTGATGGCGCTTCCTTCAAACCATCACAGATGACCAATTGCGTAGAACCACAGGTTATAACAACTATAGAGACATATTATCATTTCCTTTAAAACCTCTTTATAACATATGACCAACGACGGTGATCAAGAGCTAAGTGAGACGAGCGCCTGAGCGTTTATAGATTAAACGATCATGATTCATTCTTCTGAAGAGATCGGTTGTTGACGGGATTTCGACACTTTTCCCTTCGGGTCTTCGTTACCTCCAACCTTTCAAAACTCTCGATTATGATATTGTCGATTACTTCTTGGAACCATATGACCAACTGCAGTGACCAGGTGCTAGACCAAACGCACGCTTTGAGCACTTTATTAGAATCAACGGTCGTGATTCAATAACTGATGGGATGGACGTCTGACGAAGTTTCGAGGTTTTTCCCATCGGGTCTTCGTGACTTAGTACATTGCAAAATTCCCGATTATGATATCGTCGATACAATCAGACGATTCACGTTTATCTCGCAGAGATACATTAACGATCCATTTTAACCTTGCATTCATACTTTTACTGCAAAATCTGACGGTCATGATTTAATCATTTATCGAGATGGATGGCCACCATAATTTTGGCACTTTTTCCCTTCGGAGTTTTCGTGACATCCAGCATGTCAAATCTCCCGAAGTTGTAACTCTACTGACGTGTGTCCCTTTTGAAATTTCGACGTTCGGGACTTCGAGATATTAGAGTATTTTCTTGCTATGCAAAACTACTGAAGTAGAAACTCTCGACGTGACGTAAACCTGCTGACATTACATGATGAATTGGCATGTGTCGAGTAGCTGCCACATGTCACTCTGATTCGTGACTTACATGTGCCTGAAATGCCAATTTCAACTTGACACTTGTCACTTTCTGATTGAGCCATGTGTCCTTGCTGATGTGGTCTATCATTGACATCACTCAAGATGACATGGACCTTGATACATGTCTTCCTCCTTGACTTCAGAGCTTCGGCTTTCGATGTTTTGAACAACTCTCGTCGTTGATTCTCCGAATCACAAATCCTTGAATTGTTGATCTTATGCCACGTGCCCGCCTTCCAATCGATGGCTAGGATCTCTTCAAAATATCGGACTTCGCGAGTTCGGGATCCTTGAGTCGTTGTCACTCCAAATTATCCGAGTCCAGAGTTTCAAAGGAACTCACAGCTAACCGTTGTGCAACTTCTCCCAGATCTAACAGTCCTCATACCTTTGTGATCTAACAGCCCAGAGCTTATCGGAATTTTGTGTTTCACGAGTTTGGAGGACTACTCACTTCCCTTCTTCCATTCCTGATTTCCCGCTATCCGATTTCTCGATATCCTCTTACATTGGATCGACGGTCCACGACCCTCCATGATCCAATGGTCCAGATCATATCATGATTTCGCGTTTCACGAGTTTGGAGGACTACTCACCTCCCTTCTTCCATTCTTGATTTCTCGATATCCACTTATGTTGGATGGACAGTCCACGATGCTCTTTGATCCAATGGTCCAGATCATATCGTGATTTTGCGTTTCACGAGTTCATGCAACATTGTCTTTGACTTTCCTGATCTGCGAGTCAGCGAAATGACAATCGCTCGACATGTGTCCTTTCGATCCAACGGCTAGGATCATTTCGCAGTTTTGGAGTGTTGGCTGACTCCTGGGCTTATCCTCCTTGCAGCTCCACTGGATCTAACCGTCCTTGGTCCTCCGTGCTCCGATCATGATCCTTTTACAATCCTCAAGCTCACAGTCAACCTCTTGATCGGACGGCTTTTGAACTTCTCACTCTAATTAGACGACTGTTGAGGCCTCTCAATATTTCCTTCGATCCCAACGATACTATTGCAAAGAGATATTCATTCGCTAACTCTCCCGATCTTTAATAAATGTTTGTGCATTCTTTTATGCACTGATAGTCAGTCGCTAATTCTCCTGAGCTTTGATCNTTTCGCGTTTCACGAGTTTGGAGGACTACTCACCTCCCTTCTTCCATTCTTGATTTCTCGATATCCACTTATGTTGGATGGACAGTCCACGATGCTCTTTGATCCAATGGTCCAGATCATATCGTGATTTTGCGTTTCACGAGTTCATGCAACACTGTCTTTGACTTTCCTGATCTGCGAGTCAGCGAAATGACAATCGCTCGACATGTGTCCTTTCGATCCAACGGCTAGGATCATTTCGCAGTTTTGGAGTGTTGGCTGACTCCTGGTCTTATCCTCCTTGCAGCTCCACTGGATCTAACCGTCCTTGGTCCTCCGTGCTCCGATCATGATCCTTTTACAATCCTCAAGCTCACATTCAACCTCTTGATCGGACGGCTTTTGAACTTCTCACTCTAATTAGAAGACTGTTGAGGCCTCTCAATATTTCCTTCGATCCCAACGATACTATTGCAAAGAGATATTCATTCGCTAACTCTCCCGATATTTAATAAATGTTTGTGCATTCTTTTATGCACTGATAGTCAGTCGCTAATTCTCCTGAGCTTTGATCATAGGAACATTGTTGATCCTATCGTGATCAACAATAATCATGAATCTTCTCTTATACTACATTTTCCCTTCTGAGCTTACGTTATCAATCTCTGCACACTGTTTGACATTATCTGCTGACTGATATACTTGTTGACATCAATGACAATCTCATCTTATAGTCTTCATCATTACAGATCATCACTTCGACTGTTGACATCAATGACAATATTTCCAACAAATGCTCTTGAAAATGACTTCATTGCATAGAGCTCGACGAGARCTTTCCAACRATGTGTGAATTGCCTCAAACGAACGTCGTATGAGAAAGTTATGGCCATTTCAAGTTTTCAAGAAAACATGGCAAAAGGAAAAATGGGGGTGCCATGTGGCAGGCCCACAGGCTTCCATGTGACCATTCATACAACTATCAGGGAAAAGGATGACATCAACAAGTTGATGTCGCAACACGAGAGGCTACCATGTGTCACTCATATTTGGCATTTTTAGGGTCCAGTTGGACCTATCCAGAAGTGACATATGGTAGGCCATACAAGTGACATGGCACTGACATTGAATGGCCATACAGTACAACTGGAAGGTGACTAGATGCCAAGGTGGAAAATYCATACAGAGGTGGAAGRTGACTAGATGCCAAGGTTGAAAATCCATACATAGGTGGAAGGTGACTGGACCAGTGTTGTGGTGTTGACGTAGGCAGGTGACTTGGTKCCACATAGACCAATKAAAAATTGACACATGGCATCTCCAACATGGCCTCAAAAGGCGTGCTAACCTCCACAATTTTCATGCATGGGTTAATTTGTTGGTTTTTATTATATATATTCAACGACTTCTATTTTGGTGGATCGAACCCGGAAGCTCCGAGATATATATTCCAAAAKTTTTAACCATTATGCCAACCACCTTGGTTATGTTAATTTATGACATTTAATTGGTTTTGATGTATAATTAATTTATGTTGTAACAATGCCAACATATTTAGATCTAGTTTTTGGCCTATATAAACCTAGTATCGAGCCTATGCACAACATAGTAATGCATGCCAAAAAGTGGGTTTTGCATAGAAATTCATGTCAATTTCATAATTTTCCTCATTTTTCATGCGAGAGGTGTTCCTATTTTTTATTTTCCTCATTTTGTGTGCTATTGAGTTCTTTGAGAGAAGTATAGAGTGTTTATACTCATTTTTCTCAAAAATTTTAGAGGAATCTAATGGTGATGTTAGTTCTGTGTAAAAGTGTTGTGAATGAAATTCTTAGTCCATTTTTTCATTTATGAGACTCATAGTCTCGTTATGCATGCAAAAGAGGGTCTAGAATGCTCAAAGAGATCCAGGAGGATCCAAAAAAATAAAAATGACCATCTCAACTTCTCTTGAAAATGACTTCATGGCGTAGAGCTCAACGAGAGCTTTCCAACGATACATGAATCACCTCAAATGGACGTCGTATGAGAAAGTTAACGCCATTTGAAGTTTTCAAGAAAACAAGGCAAAAGGAAAAATGGGTGTGCCACGTGGCAGGCCCACAAGCTGCCACGTGACCATTTGTACTGCTGACAAGGCATAGGATAACGTCAACAAGATGTTGTGGCAACACAAGAGGCTGCCACATGTCACTTAGATTTGGCATTGTTGGGATCAAATTGGACCTATCCAGAAGTGACACATGACAGGTTGTGCGGGTGACATGGCGTTGATATGGCATGACCATACAATACAATTCGTAGGCAGTTAGATGCTGAGGTGGAAGATCCATACAAACGTGGAAGGTGACTGGACCAATGATCTAGTGTTGACGTAGACATGTGACTTGGCGCCACATGGACCTATGAACAATTGACACGTGGCATATCCAACGTGGCCTCAAAGGGCATGCTAACCTCCACAATTTTTGTGCATGGGTTAATTCGTTGGTATTATTATATATTAATATATAATTCCTTGGTTTTTAATATATATATATATATATATATATATATTGTTTCAACAAACCAACGACTATGCCATTTTGGTGGATCGAACATGGAACCTCCGAGATATATTACAAATTTTTTTAACCATTATTCCAACCACTTTGGTTATGTTAATTTATGACATTTAATTGGTTTTGTTGTATAATTAATTTATGTTGTAACAATGCCAACGGATTTAGATCCGGTTTTTGGCCTATATAAACCTAACATCGAGCCTATGCATGACATGGTAATGCATGCCAAGAAGTGGTTTTTACATATAAATTCATGTCAAGTTCATAATTTTCCTTATTTTGCATGCAATATGTGTTCCTATTTTGGATTTGCCTTGTTTTGCGTGCTATTGATTTCTTTGAGAGAAGTATAAAGTGCTTCTACTCATTTTTTCTCATAATTTCGAGAGAAATATGATAGTGATGTTAGTTCTGTGTAAAAGTGTTGTGTATGAATGTCTTAGTCTAGTTTGTCATGTATGAGACTCATAGTCTCATTATGCATGCAAAAGGGGGTCTTTAGGCACATGTTCAGAACATAGTCAAGTTTATACTTGTTCTTCTAAAATTTTTGTGAGGAATTCAATGGTGACCTTTGTTTCTGAGTTGGAGTAAAAAACTTTAAAGGTGTCCTCGAAATTTTGGCATTTGTAAGTCTATTCATTGTAATGTAGGCATTTGAGCATTAATTGAGCGGTCTCACTATTTGGAAAGGGACCCGAAGACGTAGCCCAAGATGAGTGAACCTCGTTAAAAAATTCTTTATGTGCCATTTGAATTATTGTTGATCTTATTTTACTTCAGTTCAACATTCTTATTTCTGTAGGTTATATTTATCAGTTGATGAAGTTTATGGATAAGTAAGTGTTTTCACATGATATTTTGCAAATAGTCATGACAATCTTCATTTCTTGAATCTAGTCGGATGTTTAATGTGTACTTATGAACTAATTGACATCTAAAGAAAATTGGGCTGAATTGGTATCAGATTTTTGTTGGTATCTCGGGAAGGAAGTTGGTATCAGAACTCATTTGATATTTTTGGATCAGTTGGGAATCACTTATATTAGTGGGTGTAACAATTTTATTGTCCCTGAGCAAAGAAATAAAGAAGACAAGATCCATATTGTCCTTGGAAAGAATACCATGATATGGCATCAAAGACTAGGACATATTGGAGAAAAGGGACTTCGAACACTACACGGTAAAGGTATGGGTGAAGGTATGTCTAATTGCACCCTAGATTTTGATTTTTGTGAACATTGCATATCTAGTAAACAAAATTGAGTAAGATTCCCATATGGTTCTACAAGAGTGAAGGGGATCTTAGAGTTGATACACAATGATGTGTTTGGACCTATGCATGTTCCATCACTAGGTAAATATGTGTATTATTTTTCATTCATAGATGATTTCTCAAGGAACACATGGATTTATTTTCTCATGAAGAAATATGAGGTATTTGATAAATTTAAAGAGTTTAAGGCTTTGGTAGAAAATCAGAGAGAAAAAAAATAAAGGTGTTGAGGACATATCATAGTGGAGAATTCCATGGGAATGAATTCGAA
This sequence comes from Picea mariana, assembly GCA_032191745.1. Classification (NCBI taxonomy): domain Eukaryota; kingdom Viridiplantae; phylum Streptophyta; class Pinopsida; order Pinales; family Pinaceae; genus Picea; species Picea mariana. The sequence goes on along the minus strand of JASDQU011443511.1, from coordinate 15,032 downwards.
GAGTTTTGTAATAAGTGCGGTATAGCAAGGCATAAGACTATTACATACACACTTCAACAAAATGGGGTTGCAGAAAGGATGAACAAGACGTTGATGGAAAAAGTAAGGACTATGCTTAGTGGTGTCGGGTTAGGACGAGAATTCTGGGTAGAGGCAGTGGGTGTTTCATGTTACATGCTAAATAAATCACCCTCGTCGACGTTGGTGGAAAAAACTCTGCATGAGGTATGGACTGGTAAGAAACCCTCTCATGACCATCTTAATGTGTTTGGTTGTGATGCTTATGTACATGTTCCAAAGGAAAATAGGAGTAAGCTGGAAAAAACGTATCTTTATTGTTATAAAGATGGTATAAAAGGTTATAAGCTTTGGAACCTAGAAACCAAAAATATTGTTTATAGTCGGGATGTTGTTTTTAGAGAGGTTAAAAATGACCTCAAATATGAATTCCTACCAAGGCAAGAAGAACCTGAGAAAATAGTGTTTGAGTTGGATGATACAAAATCTGAACCAACAGAAGAAGATGAATAAGAAGAAGAAGAACCTCATACTCCAGTATTGAGGAGATTAATGAGGGAAAAAAGGAAACTAGAAAGCTATAGTCCACTTGATTTTCATGCTAATTTTGCTTTATCTATTACTACTGATGATCCCATAACTATCAAGGAAGCAATGAATTCAGAGGATAGTAAACTTTGGAAGAAGACCATGGTTTAAGAGATGGATGCCTTCGATAAGAATGAGGCATGGGATCTATTTGAGTTGCCAAATATAAGAAAGACCATTGGAAGCAAATGGGTGTTTAAGAAGAATTTGAATCCAAAAGGAAAAGTGGAGAAATACAAAGCTCGGTTAGTAGCAAAAGGTTATTCCTAGGTAGAGGGAATTGACTTTGGTGAAATTTTTTCTCTTGTTGCCAAGTAAACTTCTATTAAATTTATTTTATCTCTTATTGCTACTTTTTATTTTGAAATAGAATAGATGGATGTGAAAACAACATTCCTACATGGGGATCCGGAAGAAGAAATCTACACGAAGCAACCATAAGTATTTCTAGTGAAGGGAAAGAAAGAGCTAGTCTGCAAGCTAAAGAAGTCACTATATGGTTTGAAGCAATCACATAGGATGTTGTACAAAAAGTTTGACACACACATCCTTGCATGGCATTTGTGAGAAGCAAGGATGATCACTATGTATATTCCAAGCAGGTTGGTAATCACTTCATTTATGTAGTGTTGTATGTCTATGACATATTGTTGATAGGAAATAACACAAATGCTATCAAGGAGGTGAAATTGCAGTTATCCTCCAAATTTGACATGAAGGATCTCAGTGTTGCTAACTTCATTCTAGGAATGGAGATTAAAAGAAATCGTGCAAAAATGAAACTCTGGTTGAATCAGAGAAAATATGTTGCGACAATATTGCAGAGGTTTAATATGAAGGAAAGTTAACCGGTTGAGGTTCTTATTCTTGTAGGTGTAAATTTATTCACGGATCAATGTCCCAAGACACATGAAGAGGAAGAGGACATGTCCCATGTTCCATATGCTAGTGTGGTTGGCAGTTTGATGTATGAAATGGTTTATACTAGACCATACATTGCACATGCAGTGGGATTTTTGAGCATATATATGTCAAAACCAGGGAAGGAGCATTGGACACCAATAAAGAGGGTTTTTGGGTATTTGCGTGGTGCTTATAGCTATGGATTGTCCTACCAAGGAAGACTAGGATTGGATAGAGTGTTGGACATATATGTGTTTGTTGATGCTGACTTGGATGGAGATCTGGATCACCGAAGATCTACAAGTTGGTATATGTTTAACTTATTTGGAGGAGCAATTAGTTGGATGAGAAAAAGACGGGTTGTAGTGGCATTCTCAGCTACATAAGCTTAATACATGGAAGCCACTCATGCATGCAAGGAAGCAACATGATTACATAGATTGTGTTTTGGTAATGGCTTGGTACAACAAGCAGTAAGGTTAGATTGTGACAGTCTGAGTGCAATATTCCTAGCAAAGAACTCAACTTATCATTCAAAGACAAATAATATTAATGTTCAATATCACTTTGTGAGAGACATGGTTAAAGAAAATAAGGTGTTGTTGGAGAAGGTAKACACTTTGAAKAATGTTGGAAATTCATTGRAAGCGTCGGTGAGCTTTGAKGAGTTCTCCTGGTGTAGAGAAACAATGGGAATTACTRCCCTGAATTGTTGACTATGTAATCYTGTGACCCCATATATGCAAAGAAAACAAGAAGTGGGAGATTGTTTGGTAGGTGTTATATTCTTTGCATGTGTGTGTGTGGTAGCACATCAYATTTGACGACTTCGTGTTATATTCTAAATTAATCTCGGATTAAGGGATTAGGGTTTTGGGAGCTGCAAAATACCTAAAATATTTTGTATATATTGTATTGTGAGTGGTGAAATTAATACAATGAATAGTTGAGAGGTGCGACACTAAGGAAGGTTGGTTTTCTCTCGGTTAAAGGTTTCCAAYGTAAATCTATGTGTACTATATGTGTGAGCCATTGATTAATTTATGTTTTTCTTAGAATCTATATGCATTGCTTTACTTCATAGGTTTAAAACTTACAACTTTGGCTTGCAAAAGACATCTAGCCTTTTCAAGTAGTGTTTAATTCTTGTGTTCTTCAATGCCATTCTATTGTGGGGTACGAGGAACTGACCTCTTCCAATAAATACATGATTGAACTATGTATTCTTCAAAATGTCGATTCACATATTCACCACCATTTCTGATCTCAGTCACTTGATGGGTCGACCACATTGCTTTTTAGCAAAGGCCCTGAATTTTTTGAACTTTTCAAAGACGCAATTCTTAATTTTTAGGAAATAAACCGAAGTGAAACGAGAGATATCATCAATAAAGTTAAAAATATACCTTTCACCTGCTAAAGAAGGTATATTGATGCAACATATATCACTATGAACTAACTCTAGAAGGTTTTGTGGTTGCCACACTTTGCCAGATTCGAAGGGTGCCTAATGATGCTTTCCCAACACACATCCTCTATAGACTCCATCAAGGGTGGGGGGGGATTTAGGTAGACCAACAACCATATTTTGTGTTTTCATCAACTACAGACTTCTGAAATTTAAGTGTCTAAGTCATTCATGCCATATTCTACTTCGTTCATCACTGTGGGAAATAAGAGTTGTTGGTTCAAAGTCAGGTCGAGTTGAGTCACAAAACTTATAAAAGTTGTCCTTTGGATCAAGAAACCCTCCGATGACAATCGACTGACCTTTATTTAGATATTTGACAAAGAAACGATCAGGATATAACTCCACAATCTTATTTGTTTGTGTCAATTGATAAAGTGACAACAAATTTACACTAATATTTGACACATGATAGATGTCGACAATCCTTCCATGTTGACAGGGAACATCTCCATGACCAATAATGTCGAGAGAAAAGTCATCAATAACATAGATCTTTCTCTCCACAAATTTATCTAAGGAATTGAACAAGGAAGCATATTATCCATATGATGAGTGCATCCAGAGTCGATTATCCATTCATTCTACATGGAATGAGGAAGAAATGATTGAGAGGTTCACACTTGGAAGGTGAAATTATCAGCAGGTAGACAAATAACAGGCATGTCTCCTTCAAGTCTCTTGACCTT
>JASDQU011443510.1:2384-12394 GCA_032191745.1 Picea mariana | reverse complement strand
ATATCGGAGCGAGCGAATCTTGCGGTAGGGTCCAGCGAGGAGCTCCTTTTGCAAATGTAGCCACACTTTGTCACCCACATGGAAGTTGTGTGGCACCCAATGTTGATCATGTCACTGCTTTAACTTAGCATTAGCTTTGTCCAAGATATCATGAAATTGTTGGTGGATGTGTTGAATGCACTCAATGAAGTTGTTTTCCTTGTCAGCCTTAGACTAGACATGGGTTGAATCTACTTGAGTAGCCGCAAATGGCATGGCTATGTCAATGGAACATAGTGGCTAGAATCCTAAGCCCACCTGAAAGGGGATGTGGCTGGAATCCCATGCCCACCTGAAAGGGGTTGTGGCTGGTTGAGCTATGGAGAGCTCGGTTGTAGCTGTGTTGTACATAAGGGAGGCTCTCATCCTATGTGCATGGATGCTTTGAGTTGTATATGCACAAAATATGTACAATCATTTGGTTGACAACCTTTGTCTGGCCATCAGTTTGTGGATGGAAAGCTATGGACTTGGTGAGCTTGGTGTCTAGCATCGACCAGAGGCTAGACCAAAATGTACTGAGGAACCTGTTGTCCCGATCTGAGATGATGGAATGTGGGATCCCAAAGTGTACCCACACTCGCTCAAAGAAGAGTTTAGCAGTGGCTTCTGCTGTGATATTCTTCTTGCAGGCCACCTGTTATAGGAAAAATCGATATATGCGGACACTAACAGATATCCCTAGATCCACCTGGATATAGAACAAAATCAATATATGCAGACACTAACATATCTCCCTAGATCCATCTGGATCTAGAACAAAACAGGACAGGACATGACTCCTTCTCTAAGTTGCAATCATCGAATCTACTATCAGGAAAGAATGAGTGACATACCTTTATATCACTTCCTTAGGTCTCTGTTGTTCCTACTTTGCTCTGGTGCTCTTCTGAGATTAGGTCCAAGACAACACAAACCAACCAAAGCGAAGATGGCAAAGTATATTCAATGTCAACCTATGCATATGATTAAGGAGTTATGCAATAAAATAAGAGTAATTTTATGGGAAAGGGACATGCCACTGTATCATATTAAATGAAAGTAGAAGATACAACCAGATCGCCTTGATGTCACAAGATTCCTTTCAGTGGTCCTTGGTTCCAACACACACACTTGCTCTACATTTGCATGAAGAAGGTCTGGTATGGCTTGATAGACAAATGGGGTCTTCAAGATTTAATTCAAACAGGGTTCCTCACACAATTCTTTCATCAATTCTCTATTCAACCTTGCTTAACCTCTTCCTTGATAAACCCTTCATTATATAGGAGAAGGAGAGATGGTTAAAGGGATGAGGATGATCCCACTAAATCTGAGAAGTCAATAGGATTCCAACCATGCAAATGCCAACTCATTTTCTAGAAGATCTTCTTCTAGAACCTTCATAACTCCCTCTTCCTTTTAATATTTAAAACAGGTTCGCCCCCTACCTATAGAGAAGACCGCGAACACCTCGCAGGCTAGGTATAGGGTTTCCTGTGAGAATCAACATTCTCACACCCTACAACATAGTCAGCCTACGAACTCCTCTTAAAAATATGTTTTATGGAAGAAGACAACATACACTTTTCTCAGGTAAAAGGTCCTTATGAGAGCCTGAACAAATAATTGTAGAGACACCACCAGAGTGACCAAAATAATGTGTAACAGAATGCCCCCCAAAGTATGAGGCTGGAACTTGTGACAACCGAAATACTTTGTAAAATGTGTGTGTTTGTCAGAAACAAGGATCACACTGAATTGGAAACCTGCAAACAATCAAGCATCTGCAGAATATAATACCAGTTCTGTGGTAGGCATTCCCATGCTCAGACCACAAATGAATAAACTCATAAATGTAGGCCATGATCACCAATCATACATTGGGGATTCATGCTGCTAATAATACCACATAGCCACCAGGAATAGACTATGGATCTATGTGTTTAGAAAACGCAGATTAGGACATAGCCACGTGACATACAAAGTGGATCTATGTGTCAATACAAATCATAAATACTCCAGTGCAACCTGGGCCAAAAAAGACGAGACCCAGGGTCTTCAATCCCATCATCTGAAAAAAGTATGAATCTAACCATGTGATTACATGTGTCGAAGTTGAACATGGTAGAAACCACTCGATTATCGGTCATTGATAAAAACCGTTAACAAGTGCGAGGGAAATCACCATTGATGTCAATGACTCCCAAGGTACATAAGTACAATCCAAACAAATGTGAATAAATGAGCTGAAGTTGAACATTCGGCAGAACCTCTCGATCAGGGACCAATTATGTGAATCCACTGTCAAAGGTGAAGAGACCTGCCATTAAGACATGTAGGTTCTAAGGTACTAAATGATTTCTAAGTATTTTTCCCAGAGAATGAGTTGGAGTCGACGGAAAAAAACTTGTCATAGGAGGGCCTTGATGTATCGCCCATCAGTGACACGAAATAAGTAACAGATTTTGAGGATAAGTCAAAGTACGAATATGATTTGAAATGGACACAGGGAAGGCCGACACGGTGAGAATAGACAACTGCAAATGGCTGACTCAATGGAGGGTTTGTTTGGACTTCTCTTGAACATATGAACGACACGAAAATGGTCTTGGAAACATTGACTCAAAGATGACCCAAGATACGACTTCGTAGCAAGTCAGACGAGAGACAAATGAATTTCCCAACCTAGATTCAAATGACGAACAGGGGGTGTCATGTTCAAGAGAGATTCTTACCGCCACCAATACAAATACTGAAACATATCCCTTTCCCAAAATTTCCCCCACCATTTCTGGCGAGTACCTCTATATTTTTACACAAGCTTGAGGAGGATAACATATGCTTGTCGATGTAATCTCATCCTTCAGACAAGTCCCTCGGAGTACATTTAACGAACCCTAGGAAGGAGTGGTTTGGTCCCATAAAGGGTCTTTCGATGTTTGTTTAATGAGTCCAAAGATAGAAAAGTCGGGGTTTTTCATTTTTTGAGAGTCTGAAAAACACTTAAAGAGAACTCTCCCAATTCCTTTTTCGTAAATTAGTTCGACGAGACTCAAAAAGTGATAAACTATCACTCATCAAACGTTTTCTTCAAATACTTTTATGAGTGTGAAAAGAACAAGATCGCTTGGCAATCTTTTCGTTTTTATGGAGCGTGAAAAGAGCTTAAAGGATACTCCCTTATTTTCGTTGTTTTTGTGTTACCATGACGAGTACGAAAAGACGACAAAAGTATACCAGGTTACATTCTCATGTATTTTTGAGCGCGAGAACGAATGAAGATTGAGCTTGAGGTTTTTCCTACAAAACCCTAAAAAGATATTCATACATGTGATGAAAAAAGGGAAAACATACTCGCACACTGTCATTCAGGCTTCTAGTTCACCTACCTGTGTAAAAAAAAAAAAAAAAAAAACTGTACTCACAAGGCTATCAGGGTATTAGGTTTTTAAACAAAATAATATACAAAAAATCAATAAGAAATAGTAAAAAAGTGAATAAATATGGGTGAAAAAGTCATTTTTACCATTTCATTGTTACTTTGCCAAAAACTTGTCCAACACACCTCTTTTTCTCCAAATTTCTTTTCTTGATTGTGGGAGGTACAGGCAGTTATTCGGCAAATGGTTTAGGCCAATGAGGTAATCTCATGATTCTTCAAATTTTCCATGGTTTACTTTTGATTTTTATTGACAATTTTTAGAGTTTTGAGTCCATTTTAGGGCTGGTAGGTGCGCTCAAGCATTCTCGTGGGTGGGCCATTAGGGACCTACGAGAAGCTAATATTTTCATAGGTGGGCTTCAGTGCACCTGCGAGAATCTTGCACTATACAAAAACTTCACCTGCGAGGGCCGAAAAGTAGATTTTTGTGTGTGGTTTTACTCAATAAAAATTTGTTCAAGAGGTTAAAAAGAGTTGCTAACTTCCTTCTCATGGCTCCATTGCAGGTATTGATCATCATGATGTTGGAATGGAGGGAAAGGGACCATGAGGAGGATGATGCCATTGTCGAAAATGATCTGCGTACAGTTGTTGCCCTTCGGGAATGTGGTCTTTTAAAATTTTTGAGGATCTCGGGCATGAGAGTCCAACTCAGGTTGTTAGAGTACCTGGTCCACATGTGGGATGTGGATCAATAGTTATTTCATGTAGGGGTCCACATGCTGACACTAGATATCGAGGATATCTATTTTCTGACGGGGTTGTCATGACATGGATCCCATGCGACTCTGACCGAAGGTAGCGGTGGTGGACTTCCTATGAGTGAGTATGTTCCCCGACATTGTGTTCCTGAGGCAAAGACAAGCAAGGGTAAAGTTTCCATTTGGGGGGTCCAAGACTTGACCCTATGAAATATCTTGTTTACCATTTCATGCATGGTTGGGAGCGCTGCTTCACACATGGCTCTCCAGAGCTATTTCCAATATGCAATAGAGTGCAACGAACCTCAGGTTTTCAACTGGTCATATGCGGTTCTCTGCAGTATGAAGAGGCAACTGACAAAGTGCAGAAGGGGTGACTTGAAGTAGTTCGGGTACAAGTCACTTTTAGTGTCATTCTTCCTTGAGAGGGTACCACTGCTGCAACTACAGGTAGATTTGGGTTTACCGACCCCACAACATCCGAGGATGCTGAGGTGGTGTAACCTCATGGCGAGGCACGTAGTAGGGCCTATAATCAAATATAATGATTCATTTTTTGACTGGTTGAGACCCCAGATGTTGATGATTGATGACTACACATACGTTGGTTTGGATTTCTGAGGAGATCCGGATTTGGTCCTGCCTGAGGATACTCAGTGGGGTGACTTAGGTGAGAAGTACACATTTTTTTCTTTTTTAATGTTTTTGCAAATTTTATTATATGAAATGTTTTTATGTCTATCCAAGGATTAATCAAAAATTTCTTTTGATGACATAGATGTGGGTCCGTATCGACCTCCAGGAATGTCTCCCATCCAGAAACGAGGAGAAGTGGCTCTAGTGGCAAGATGGGATGCTGAGGACTACGAGGCAGTTGAACAGAACTTAGAGGGACTAACTGTGAATGTCTCAGACATCGCTATTGGGGAGATTCCAAGGCGTTATCAACGCCATACTGTGGGCGTGTCTGAGTCTCTTAGTAGACTGCTCCGTAGGGTAGCCTGAGCAGTTGTATGTTACCGTGAGCATCATCCATGATGCTATCTTGTAGAAGCTATGGGCTTCATATTTTGAGATTTTGGTCTTTGGACATAAACTTTTTGTAAAAACGTTTGATCATTATATACATATATACAACTTCTACCGACTTATCTTGTGTTGTATAATACATGTTATGTGTGATTGGTTTATAAATGTCACAAATGTCTATCTAACACATAATTATCTAAAGCATCAGTCAATGTATTTAGACATCTAGGAATGTGCTGATATTCAATGTAATCAAAATAATGTTCCAAGAGGCGAATTCGTAAATATACCCGTAATAAAGTAGGACTTCAGATAGCATAGACATTACTTAACTGTAGCACTACTAACTGTGAATCGAGTCATATAACCAGGTGGCGGATACCAAGCGAAATAGCATCAGTCAATAGTTCGATGACGATGCTATATTCTGCGATATTATTGGTCGCACGACCGAGGCAAACACCTCATAGATTGATAAGTTCGTTTGTAGGTGTGTAAATTTTCCATGCAACATAAGCTAAGTTCTGAGTACCATGACTAGTGCCATCGATGAAGCCAATGTGGGGTAGTGAAGACTCTAACATCTGGGAACCAAGCACAACGCAAGGTAAGCGGTCGAGGGTAGAGACCAAATAATGAAAAAGCACACTAAAGTGACACAAAAGAGTATGATACAATAAAATACAAGCACTCATGCACACATGACATAAGCATAGTACTTCTTTAAGTAAAGCCCATTTCTGGGTTCACTCAAAGGGATACCATCATAGCCCATTAACTCATAGGATCCTTTCTCCAACACACATCTGACGATATAAGGACCTCGCCACATAGCCTCAAATTTTTTGGCTCCTAACAAATCCTGATCTTATTCATAAAGGAGGACTAGATCTCCTTCAAAGAACACGTGTGGTTTGACATGTTTATCATATTGAGCTTTGATGCGATTCTTCTGGGTTTCTATAATTAGGGTGGCATCACGACGGGTTTTGTCTAGTTGCATAAGATACAATAGACGTTCTTCTTCAGCAGAAGTGTTTGGGAGAAGTTCAATGACGAGATTTAGAGATGGTATCTCACATTCAATCGACAGGATGGATTTTGTACCATAAACTAACTGGAAAGGTGAAAACCCGGTAACAGACTTTACAGATGTCCAGTATGCCCACAATGCCGAAAACAACATTGTGTGCCAACTAGTTTTGTGAATCCCTATCATTCGTCAAAGCATGGTAATGAGGACTTTGTTTATTGCTTCAACCTGGCCAATGGACTGTGGGTAATAGGGTGTTGAGTTTTCATGGCGAAGACCCAAATTTTCAGTGAGTTTAGACATCATAAAGTTTCTAAAGTGGCTACCATGGTCAGTAACGATAGCTTGGGGAACACCAAACCGAGAAATGAGATGATTGAATATGAATAGTGCTACAATCTTTCCCATATTATCGAATGCCTTCATTGCCTCTACCCATTTCGTAAAATAATCTATGTCTACAATAATGTATCCATGCCCCCTGACCGAGTGAGGGTGACATGTCATGAAATCGATACCCCATTTCGTAAAAGGTCCAACGGACTACAGGGTGTAGAGGAGCAGGGTGTGATTGTATTTTGTTGTTGTATGTTTGGCAAGTGTGGCATTTTTGGATGGCGATAATACAATATTTGAATAAAGAGGGCCAAAAATATCCAGCTCGTAGGATCTTTTGGGCAGTAGAATACCCAGACATGTGACCATCACATGCTCCAGAATGGCAATCATTCAAGGCTTTATCGGCTTCATCAAAGGTGAGACATCGTCGAAAGACAGAGTCAAACCCATGGTGATAAAGATTCACTGAGGATAATATACTGACAGGCTTGGTAACGTATTTGATGACGGTAAGTGCTAGACAAATCAGGCCAAAAAGTTTGAGTTTGGAGATATATAATGATATCCCCATACCAAAGGTCGTCGGAATTGATTAGGAAGAGGGATTCATCGGGTAATGAATCCTCTGCTACATTTTTCGTCTCAGAACAAGGAAGGTCACAAATCAATTCGGAAAACACCAAGGATTTATTGGACTTAGCGCGTTTGAACTCTAAGTCAAACTCCTGGAGTATTATGATACATTTGGAGTATTTTCCCCCTAGAAATTGGCGTGTAAGAATGTGCTGCAGAGGGTTGCAGTTGGAAATCACAGTAGTCTTGCGTAAAAGGATATAGTGCCAGAAACATTGGACAGCTTGGATGGCTGCAAAGGCCAGTTTTTCAACATGTAAATACTTGGTTTCGGTAGTCGTGAGACTCCGACTCAAATAATAGATGACATTTTCATCATGAGAATCATCCTCCTGGACGAGAACCATTGCAATGGTAGAGTCCGAGGCTGGGAGATAAAGGAAATAATCATGACTCTAATTGGGTGGGAAAAGTAGTGGGGTACGGGTTAAATTTAGTTTCAAAGATTTGAAAGATTTGTTAGCAGTGGTGTCCCATACAAACTCAGAACCTTTCTTAAGCAGTCGAGTAAATCCAAGGGTTAACTCAACGTAGTTTGGGATGAAACGACATAGAAAGTTTTCCTTCCCTTGCAAACTTTGTAACTAGCGAAGTGAGGAAGGAGGAGGGAGATTAAGAATTGCCTCGACCTTCAAAGGATCTACTCTAATCCCTTGATGTGAAACAATAAAAATCAGAAGTCGGCCGGCTTCGACACAAAAAACACATTTGTGTGGATTTAAGCATATACGATAAAATCGACATCGAAGGAAAATGGCTTGGAGGTGTGTTGGATGATCGACATGGCGCATGGAATGAGATGGTAAGTCATCGAGGTATGGTTGCACAATGTGATTTATATCATGAAAGGCATAAGACATAGCACATTGAAAAGTTGTGCCAACATTATTTAAACCGAAGGGTAGTTTCCTGTAGGTGAAAGTGCCCCAAGGACAAATAAAGGAAGTCTTGTGTTGATCTGCGGGTATGATATTGATTTGATTATATCCATAGAAACCATCCATCAGGGAGAATATTTCACTTTCGGCATAGTTGTCGACGACCTGGTCAATGAAGGGGGTAAGAAAGTTGTCTTTAGGACAAGTTTATTAATATCCCTATAATAAACACACACATGGATTGTACCTTGTTTCTTGTTAACCAGAACTAGATTGGAAACCCAGTCAGTTAGAGCCATAGGGTAAATAAAGCCATCTTTAAGAAGTTTCTCAACTTCTATCTTGATGGCGGCTGCTTTATGCGGGTGGACCAGATGAAGTCATTGCTGGACGGTTTTAGCACTTGGGTATGTCTTAATCTCGTCTACAACAATGTCAGGGTAAATACCTGGCATTTTTTCATAGCTCCATGTGAAGACGTCACAAAATTATTGAAAAAGAGACTTGTAGGTGACAACTTTGTCATGGGAACACGAAGCTCCGATATGCACATTTTCGACAATTCCAGGTTTAATGGATATGTCGAGGGGGATCATGGGTGAGATATTACTTAAGTTCCCTTAATAAAACATATCGTGTGTAGACTCGGGAATGGTAGAAATGATGACAACAGTCGACGGAGTCAAGATCCGTTGGTGACTCTCAACGGTGTGTTGTTCTAGGAAGTGAATGGAACGATGATGTCCATCATCCCAAGGGGTATCTTCCATGGACATAACAGACATAATCATCTCGTCTATAGGAAAAATGACATGGAATGGATCGAGAGATGAATCACCAAGAGAGGGGGTAGAAGGGGTTGCCGATTGAATGGCTTGATAAGCTGATTCAACCAGACTCAAAGGCATTTGGTCGCCATAGTGAAGATGATCACCGGGGTTGGGTACTATCCACTGGTCATAAAATGCAGGGGTTTCTCAAACAAAGGTGGAAATCATGTTGATTGAGGTGACAAACAGATGTGGAACATTAGGTGGTGGAATGGGGAAAGTACCCATCAAAGAGGAATCTTTAAGAAGACCCACACCGATATTTTCATATCCAAGGGGTGTTTTTGCAATGAACATTACGTTGCTAGTGCGTGCATCAGAGTTAAAGAAGGCCAATTGGTCCACCACAACTAATTTTCCTTGATGTGGGAAATGTACGACACAGAAAAGAGTGGACACAACTGCACACATGGAATCGATCCAACTATGGCCAAGTAAAAGATTGTAATCGAGAGGAGCGTCAAAGACCTCGACTTCTACGTTGACCATTTTTCTTTCTAACGTAATAGAAAATGAAGGGAGGACACTATAAGGTTTAAAGACAGAGCCATTAAAGGATTTGATCGTGTTGTGTGATTTGGTTAAGGGAGGAGAGCCAATGGCTTTCCAGTAGGTAATAGACATGACACATGTCGAGGCACCCTCATCAATAATTGTTTTACAAATGTTCTTGTCGGAGGCAATAACTTGTATTTGGAATGCGAGTTGAGGGGGTAACCTTGGAATGTGATCTTCCAAGTCAAAAATTATTAAATTTGTATCAGTAGGGTCGATTCCACCAATATATTTCAACAGTGCCTTCCGTTGTGTAGGAAAACTCTGAAGGACTTTGAGGGCTGACATCGCGGACGATGCTTGGGCCAGATCTTCGACAATACTGTAGTTATGGGCAACACACGCATGAGGAGTGAAAGTAGATTTTCAGACAACACCCTTTGGGGGAGGGCGAAGAAATGTATCTAGGCTCGGTCGTTCGAGATGAAGAGGACCGTTGGTAGGTGGAGTCATGGGAGAAGGTTGGACCAATGAAGGAGGTATCTCATCAACCTTCTCTTTGGAGGAAGAATAATCTTTGGCTCGAGTGGTAAGTGTGATGTCATTCTT
>JASDQU011443509.1:10063-23298 GCA_032191745.1 Picea mariana | reverse complement strand
CAAAAGCTTCCACTCAGTTAGATAAATGAGGAGAAAACAACAAGTTAACTCTAGTTCAACAAAGACAAAGAGTGACTTCAAGGCAAGAAAATAATATGTCAAATTCCCAAACCAAAGAGGATCAATTCTTAGAAAACATGGTGTTGAAGGCCAATACCAAGATGAACTGAGAGTATGAGACTCTGAGCAAGTGCAAAAAACAAAAAACTGAACCCAGAAATTGAAAACCTAGACGATTTTTCACAGAAAATGGGGTAGCGCTCTGGTGTAAGGGGAACCAGAGTGTTCCAGCGCTCTTTGTAATACCACCAAGGAGTGTTAACGCTCTGATAGAAATGGAAGGGGAGCGCTCTGCTTCAAAAGTTCATAAAAATGCCCATAAACTCAAAAAATCAAGCAAGCTCAGCAAATTAGGGTGATCATCATGAAATAAAGAGGCAACCAAACAAATATAAGAATTAAAGACAATATGGAGAAGGTCAAATGAGTGGGAAAAGGGCCAAAACAAGATCTCGGAATGGAAACAAAAATCAGAGCTCCTCCCCAGTGGAGTCGCCAATTTTTGTTACAAGTGAATCCTCCTGCAGACAAGCGGATTCCCTCTTGGTCTCTAGAATCCTAAGGCCAAGAAAAAAACATGATTAACATGGACACTGACATCCTTTTATATCTAATCAAGCTAATATACGAAGGATAAGAAGAAATATATCTACCTTATTAACGACGTTTGTCCTTGCAAAGTCCAGGCTGAGCTTCGATCCGGAGATCCTTGATAGATCTTGTAGAACAAACAAAGATACAATGGACTTCCTACTCTACTGAGATTATCTCAAATATAGATCCATCTACTGCAGACAAAATCATGTGGAACAAGCATACGTTTGAAAGAAATAGTCCAAGTATTGATTATTAATGAGAACAAGTAAAAGTACTTACAATCCTTTGATGAAGGTGCAACAACTTCTTCCAGTTCTCCTTGTCCAACCCATTTTCTCAAGTAATCTATATTGATTTCTTTGATGATATCTCACTTATGAGATCATAAGCTTCATATCTCCAATATTTTCTGCTAATACCACTTATAGGATCATAATTTTGGTATCAATATCTAGTGTCCACCTCCCTTTCACCATGAGGAGGCCTCCTTATATAACCTTGGAGAGGCCCAACCCCTTGAGAGATCTTTGGGATAAGTTGAGGATTCTTCTCCTTCAGTTGAGGATCTCCCCTAAGATCATGCCTTGACCTTCTATTCAAATCTAACCACCTTCATAAATTGAGGGGATTCTTCCCTGATTTGGCTCAACAAACGTAATACTTGCTTAGAAAGGGTATCACTCCCCCAAAAGGGTGCACAGAGCGCTCAAACACTCCCCCAAAGAGGCCTAGGGAGTGATAGCACTATTTGATAGTGGGTAGGGGAGCACTCGTCTCCAAAATCCATATTTGATTGGTTTTTCCAATGGCAAAAGGCCTGTACTTCTTGTCAACTGATTTCTCTTCTTCAAAACTAGTCTTTGAGGTGTCTTAAGTGTCCCTGTGATGTCGTTAGAGGCACAACACAGGAAAGGTGGCAGTATGATGTTTGTGACACTTGTGACACTTGTGGTCAAGATGTGACACTTGCGGACAAGATGTGACACTTACAACACTTGTAATGACGACACTTGCGACACTATTGAAGTGAGTAATTTTGATGTGTAACAGTTTCTTTTTCTTCTTTTTCTGCATGCTGCTTTCTTGCCTCCTAAGGCATGCGCTTCAAAAATAGACCTTCTCTTCCAAAAATAGATCTACACCCAAAAATAGATCTTCCTGCCAAGGTAGGCCTGCGCCAAGACCCCATAAAATCCATTGAAAAGTAGAAAAAAATGATACTTTGGCATATCCACAGTACAATTTAGTTTGGGATAGATTATAGTTCAAGGGGGACTCTTTTGTTGGTTGGTTTCACTAATTTAGATTCGACAAGTGTAGATTATGTTTTCACTCTCACTTCCAAACTTGTCACTTGGTATTGTAAGAAACAATAGGCTCTTTCTCTTTCTTCAACACAAGCAAAGTACCGAAAAATAGTTCATGCAAGTCAAGAATCCTTGTGGATTTGATAGATCCTTTCAAATTTTGGATTCTAACATTAACATTTTATGACCCTCTGGTGCAACAATCATAGGTCCATCGATCTTGCCAAAAATCCAGTTCAACATCATGTAGAAAACATATTGAGCTACGAATGCACTTCATCAAAAAGATCATTCATGATCAACTTCTTGAAGTGATATCTTACCTGACAAATGATCAAGTTGCAGACATTTTCACAAAGTCTCTTACAAAAGAATTTTTTTCCAAAATTAGATCTATGTTAGGAGTTCAAGAAATTGTCATTAAGGGGGATAGACTCTAATGCCTCATTTTCTCCTATTGTGACACCTTTTTAAATTCTTTAATCCTATCCCAAGTTGTTTTTAATGGGGGATATTAGTATATTTAGACACTTAGGATTTAGTTAATATCAACTTGGTCTAATATGTCTTTAGGTAAAAGTATGTTTCTTAGTTTGTTCTTTAGCATGCAATTGTAGTTATGCAATTCAATGATCATGATATGTTCTAGACATAGAGTGATCTGATGGACCATATTTTCCTTGATCTTAATGGCTATATTTATTTGTGGCTTAACAATCGATCAATCCATGATCTCTATTTAAAGAGAATGGAGGGTCATTTGTTGATGATCAATTGTGAAAAAATCTCTTGTAAATTATTTTTCTTTTGCACTAATATATTGCCTCACGTGACTGCGTTGGCTGGGGCTATGGATTACTTCCCTCTTCGAGGGTTTTAACCATGTAAAAACATTGGTGTTATGCTATTTGATTAGTAACTTGTGTGAGTGGTTTCTTAAGTTGTCCATCATGTGTGGGAATACCCTACATTGTCAAACATGGAAAATGTAAATGATAAAGAAGGGAAAAATCCTACATTTTGAATGCAAGTTGGTGACAATAGAGAATAAAAATTATATTGATAATCAAATACTTGAATCTTGAATCTTGCAATAGAGTTATTCCCCTATTTGGATACGATTCCATGGTTAGCACATAGATCTAAATAAATTATATTGATAATCAAATACTTGAATCTTGCAATAGAGTTATTCCCCTATTTGGATACGATTCCATTGTTAACACATAGATCTAAATAAAAGGCTAAACATATATTTAGATGCATGTAGGTGAAATGAATATTTTGTCCCAATTTCTTTTGAAGAGAATGAATATCCTAAGTTAGTGCCTAACGGATCACTAAAGAATGTGCCATGCTACCATTTATATATGGAGATGAGTTGCTCTTATATTGAACTTTTTCATAAACTAGATAAGTCTCTAGATGGAGAAAAACTATAGATTTTTAAAGATACATGGTATTACCAAAAGGTGTTACATTGAATACCTAGTGTCTAGGAAACAAACTTTCTTAGGTTTTTCTTTTCAATTCAACTCAACAAATGATGCATTTCGCCATATTCTATGTAAAATTAAATTTATGAATGAGACCATTGCTTTCCCGAGGCGATTAAATTTATGAATGAGACCATTGCTTTCCTGAGGCGTTTTAGAATTAGATAATGGCTTTAATGGATTACAAGATTATGTAATTAGTAAGGAAGGAAGTTTAACAATGACATAATCGAAAAAGTCATATGAGAAGATAATTAGTTTGTAACTCTCATCTCATTTTTGTATGTGAAATAGTTAAGTGATAGGTTTTTGGATTTTTGTAAAGAAATTGTTTTTTGTTTTTTAATTATAAGAATATTATTAATATTTTAATAAAGATATAATGGATTTTAAGGATGAATGATGTTTTTTTTTTTTTTAATTTATCGTTTTCTACTATGGTTTATATATGAGTATGTTTGAATGAATTTATTCATTACTCTTATGTTTAGGCATTTTTAAATATTAATTAAAAAATAAAAGTAGGATTGAACTAAGTAGTTTATAGGGTCTTTCTAAATTAATTTTGTAAATGATTTAGAGATTCTTAATAACATTACTTTATTAGTTGTATATTCAATCTATTTCATTTTTAACACTTTAAATTTATTTGTCTTAGTAATAGGATATACTTTTCTACACTTTTATTTATACAAAATATAATAGACAAAATGAATTTGATAGCTAGTAAGAGAGGAGAGGATTCAATGGTAAAGGGTGGGAACCCTAAATTAAGGGTTTTAGTTTGGTGAATCTTTTGGATTGATGAGGATTAAAATCTTACGTCAATTCATGTTAATCTCACATTTTTCTATAAAATATTAGTTAGAAAATATTAGTTGCATAAATGATATTTAATTCTTTCATGTTAATCTTACATTTTTTTAATAAAATATTAGTTAGAAAATATTAATTGCATAAATGATATTTAATTTCTTAATACTTATATTAATCTCACATTTTTATATAAAATAATGATATTTAATTCAATAGTTATGTTGATTTGTGCTTTAATATATTATTAAAAGCAATTAGTTTCCTATACACTCTTAGTTGACTTATTACACTTATATAATTATTTTAGATTTTGTAATTAATATAACAATTTTTCATAAAAAAGGCAAGAAAAGATTTAGGAAATAACTATTTATGAATATGAATTAAATTATAAAGACTTATTACACTTATACAATTATTTTCGATTTTGTAATTAATATAATAAGTTTTCATTAAAAAAAAAACATAAAAAAATTGTAAAAAATAATTATTTATGAATAATTAGGAAAAAAATTGGAAATATTTATATATTAATATAAATTAAATTATAATTAGTTGATGCTAACGTTAATAAGAATATAAACTTGGTCTAATGATTAAGAACATGTGTTTCCTCTTAAGAGGTCACAGGTTCAAATCCAGAGGGGGGTAGGGTATGTATACCTAGACTTTACCAGTCAAATCGCTGGGCAGAGGGGGGTCCCTTGTCCCATAAACAAGGGGGTCTCATACACCAATTTGGTGTGCTGGCTTGGCCATAACCTTAAAAATAGATTATTATTATTATTATTATATTAGCTGATGATGACTCTAATGGAATGATAATTGTCATAGTTTTCTTATTAAACAAATTATATAAACATGATTTCGTGTGGCTTTGCTTTGTTCATCACTACATATAAACATCCCTTTGTGAAAAATAGATTCCAACTATCTCGATTGAATTTCTATAAACTTATAAGTTGTTATAAAACTTGTTTTTTCAAATAGTTAGTAATAACTTCTTTCAAAATTAATTAGTTCTTAAACTTATAATTAATAGATAAAAAAACTTTTATACTTGATAAATAATTTAAATTTATTAATTTATAAAATTAAATATAACTATAATAAAATATTTTATGCTTCATTAATGTTATAAGTGTTTATCTCAAAGAAATCTAACTTAAATTCTAAAGTTGTTGAGACATTCCTTTCACGTTTTATTTCTCTAATATGATATTTATCCATCAATTCATTTTTTCAATAGAAAATTCACTCGAAATTATATTAGTGTATAATTTATTTTACATTTGCAAAGATTCTTTTCAAAATATATAGATCTTTGTTGATCCATCCATAACTATTCTATCAATAATCCAAAGTAGCTTTAGCTTTATCTAGACACCAGTGTCTCAAAACCTATCAAAAAAGGATCTTTACACAAGGCAGTATATCAAAGAAAAGCTAATACAGGAAAGGTTCTTCTCCACAATGGTATCAATAGACTTTGTAACAATGATCCAAAATTTGTGCCAACTCATAACACAAGTGAAATTAGAAGATCTTTAAATGGAAGGGTGCACCTACTGTCCCATTTTCCCAAGTGTAGTATGTTAATCTGCCTTTCAGATCCAGGAGGGCTTGTTTGGAAAGTCGATCTGCTTCCTTGTTAAAATCGATGAAGATATGAGGAAAGATAATTTCTTGGAAATTTGTAGTTAATAACTTGGTTCTGTGCTTCCATCCTTCAATGTCGATTGCATGTAAATTACCTTTTATGACTCAACCAATCTATAATCATCTTTGAGTCCCCCATCAACTGTACCTTTGGAATATTCCAATGTTTTATAAGTGTTAGAGTTACCCAAACCCCCATCAACTCTACTTTTTTATTTGTACCTTCTCCGCAATTAATGTGCCATCTGTAAACATTCAAATCTAGATTTTTAATGACTTCCCTAACTCTGCAAATTGACGCCCCATCAAAAAAAGTAGTAGTGTGTCCCTCAATTTGTGTGATCGGGTACATTCTTTTGGTGTTCAATTTTTGTCAATGAGGACGGATGTTGACCGCTCCTAGTGTCTTATATACCACTTCCCATACCGAGGGAGATTTCTCTTCAAATATAACTTGGTTTCTCTCAAGCCAAATATACCAACAAGTAAGTGCAGCCAGATTATTGGAAATAATCATGTCTTTCATCCAAGAGGCTATGCAATCATTAAAGGAAGTTCCAGCCCAAGGTATTTTAACTTTTAGTAAGAAAGAAGTTCTGGCCCAAACTATCCGAGTGAATCTGCAATGCAAGAACTGGTGTTTGATATCTTCAATATTATTTTTACACAGAAGACAAATACCAAGACCCTGCCATCTCTTTTTTGTAAGACTTCCCGGGATAAGATCCTATTCTTGGCTGCCATCCAAACAAATAGTTTGATCTTCAACTAAATGTTCCATTTCCATAATTTAACCTTCCATCAGCTCTAGATTGGATATTCCTGAGTAGAAATGAGAGTAGAGTATATGTTTTTTATAGTTGTGTTACCAGTGGAGTCTCCTCCCATCTAGAGTAGAGTGTCATTAGTATCTTGAAGCGATACATCAATACCATTTATCTCATTACAATATCTTTCCCATTCATATGCAAGAATTCCCTTCAAACCCAGATCCTCGCTGCAAATCCATGACTCAGATGAAGTAACAGGGTCTCGGGCAGCTGAGGCTTGTGCCAAAACAATGATATTTCTTTGTTTTAAATGAGAGATATTCTCTTTCGACAGAAAGGATTTTGTGCCTATTCCTAGGATCTGATCTCTCCCAATATTAATGATATGTCCCAAACCTGGACACCAATTGAGCCAGTGGGTTATAACATGAACAAAACGTACTAGACTAGCCCAAATTCTGGATGCAGAGCATATTTTATGAGATGCCAACATATACCAATTGATAACTGTGAAGTTTGGAAAATATTTTCCCCTTAATACCTTATGCCAAATTCCATCCTGCATTAGAACCCACCAAAGAGTATTAACAGTCAATGTTTTGTTAAAAAGAATAAGATTTTAGAAGCCCCAACCACCATTTTTCTTAGGTCTAGAAAGTATTTCCCATATGCAAAGGTGGAATTACTAAGTATCTTTATGATCATTCTGAAGAAAGTGAAACATCAATTTCATGATCTTATTTATAACCGTGTGTGGAATTGATTCCATCGACATCCAGTATATAGGTTGACCTTTCAACACAGTTTTAACAAGAATGTATCTACCACCCAATGTAAGCCATCGGTTGCACCATAAGCTGGTCTTCTTCGTTAATTTAGTTAGTAACCATTCCCAATCTTCAGCCCTATGTGCGCTAGTCTTTAGAATGTATCCCAAGTATCTGAAGCCCGATGAGAGATCACTAAAGGTGTATGAAAGAAATTTCTTGAAAGAAGCAAGTTCGGTATCTGAAAGGCATGCAAAATGAACTGTAGTCTTTGATTGATTTACCATAAGCCCAGAAGCTTTACAGAATAAACCGATTATTTTGTCGATTTCCCACCATTCTTGTACAGTAGCCCTCGTCATAATTAGTACATCATCCACAAACAGTAAATGAATAATCTTATACATATGAGATACTTTTATACCTGTAAGAGTTCCTTCACTAATTGCATTTTTCAGTAAAAGGCTGAGGCCCTCCATAACTGGGATAAAGAGCAGTGGAGATAATGGAAATTCTTGTTGCAGTCCCCTGCCACTTCTGAAAAATTCAATAGCCTCACCATTAATTAAGATTGCACAGGATGATGAGGTCACACAACACATGATCCAGTTTGTCATTTGGATCCTGAAGCCGACTTATAAAAGGATCAATCTTAAAAGTTCCCAATCAATACAATCATACACCTTCCTTAGGTCTAGTTTTAAAACCAGAGATTTTAATTGTTTCTTCTTTATGCTGTGTAAACATTCATGAGTTGTACTGGTGGCATCTTGAATCCTCCTAAATTGTAGGAAACCCAACTATTCAACGGATAGTGAACTAGAAAGAATCGGATTGATCCAGTTTGAAATGATTTTAAATATTACTTTATAACACAAGTTCCACAAAGATATCAGATGAAAATAATAAAAGGTAGTTGGTTTATTAGTCTTCAGGATCAGTGTCAAAAAAGTCGAATTCAAGATGCCCACAATAGATCCTAGTCTTCTCAATTTGTCCACCATTTCGAGGAGATCCTCACCAACTATATCAAAAAATAATGTGAAAAACTCACTCATCCAGCCATCTGGGCTTGGGCTCTTATCTCTTTTGAATTTAAAAAGGACATGCTTTAATTCCTCCAATGTAACAAGGTTAAATAGTGTGCTTGATTCATCAGCATTTAACATCAGAGGATATAGCTCAACTATCTTGACTTGTTCAATAGTATTCAAATTAACCCGAGCTTTATAAAAATCTTTGAAATAATGAACCGCTTCCTCGTTTAAGGCTCCTTTCTTTGATATTTTATCGCCATTTCCATCAGTGATCTCCCAGACGTGTTTTCAGATCCTATTGTGACTAGCATAATTGTGAAAAAACTTTGTATTATTGTCCCTACTAGTCAACCAAATTGCTCTGCTATGGAGTCTCCACTGTTCTTGTGTTCCTCTTAGTATATTATTTCTTTCCAGTTCCAGCTCCCTGAGAAATTTTTCTTCTTCAATATTTGAAGAATCGTCGACCAATCGCATAATTGAATCCTTTATACTGAATTCTAGGTTCCTTAATTTTTCATTGTTCCTGGCCAATCTAGATTTATACCACAATTTTGTATGAGTCTTAAGAACTTTTAATTTCCATACCAGTCTATTATGTCTGCCACCTTCAAATAATAATGTTGGGTTCTTCTAGATCTTATGTACTAAATCCACATAGTCTTGCTCGTTCAACCAATGTGCATTTAGTTTGAAAGGATAGGCCTTGTAAAAAGGAAGAATCTCCAACTGTAATAATATAGGAGCATGATCAGATATAAAAGGAAACTCGACCCACGTTCTATAAATTCCCACAACAGATAATAACTCTTCAGAAACTAGACATCGACCCAATCTCCTGGCTACCCCTTCATGACCAGTGCCACTGTTTCGTCAAGTAGGAACCAATTTTGTCGGTTTTATATCTATCAACTTTCTAGACAGAAAAAGATCTCTATAATAATCATTTGACGGACCATGCCAAGTAGATCCTCCCTAGACCTCATTTGAGGACAAAATAATATTCAGATCTCTAGCTATGATCAAATTCTTGATACCCAAAATACCACTTTCAACCATTGACTGCCAGAAGAGTTTCCGGTCTGTGCACAGTCCATATATATTAAGCAGAGCTATCTCCCACTTATCTTTACAACACTTGCATGTTAACATAATACCACCAATAGTAATATAGGGGACCAGATAAAAAATAATAGGATCCCAAGAAACTAGTAAGCCCCACGAAGTTCCCATAGAATTTACAACACACGATACCTAGGAGGGGCATAACACATGCATGAAGTCTCTTTCTTTCTGAGCAGTCACCAAAGTTTTCTGGAGAAATATAATTTATGGATGGGAATGATCCAAAAATCACCTAACAGAGGCCACTTTGAGGGTGCCTCCATTCCATTTAATGTTTAAATATAGTAATAACATCACTTAGCTCGTGCTAGGGATTTCATTGCTCTAAGATCCCCACAATCAGTGGAGGAAGGGGTAGTTTCATCAGAGTTGGATGATAATACAATCGGTTTTTTCTGGGTACTTCGAGTCTTTATAGGCGAGTTTTCTATGCCAAGTCATCTTGACCAAGCATATTCTTTCCCAATCCCCTCAGTATGTGGCCGAGAGGTGCTTGCCTCTAATTTCGATGTAGGATCAGACAACCTTCCCCAAATAGGTCAGAAACTTAATGGTTGTGTTACTATCCTGAATGAATGGGATTAATGAGTCTAGGACCGCACTGAGTGTGGGTTCGTCCTCCTTGGATTTTCTATAACCCGACTCCAACAATGTATCTATATTTTTTGGTGATGAGTGTCCTGGAATAGTTACTTGAGCTTGATAACTACAATGTTGAAGTAAAGGGGGCTCATGCGGTTTTGACGGTGGGATAACTGGAGAACTAGGAGAAAGCATAGGTAAATCCTCAAGTACTAGTGCAGGGGAGGGATTTGAGTTGTGTGAAATCACCGAAACCTCCAGAGGAGGTTTCTTAGTAGTAATACCTCCTTCATTAATTTCCTTGGTAGAAAAAGTAGATAAATGAAGCCAATGTGACTTATCTATTGCGTCCTTTTCCTAGAGTGACAAAGAGGAGTATAAAGCAGGACACATAAACCCGTAAGTGATGTCGGAGGCTCCACCTGAATATTTGGCTCGAGATCAAAGTGTATAGGCTCACATCCATAAGAGTCCACCTATGTAACATAGTCGGGTGGTTCTCTTTGTAAAATTGTGTCCTCCAAAGTTTCTTCTTGTACCTTACCATAACAATCTCGGCGTAGGTGGCCTTTTCTTCGACAACAAATATAGTGGAATGGTATTCTAAGATAGTCCATCCGCTGTGTAAAATGGCATCCACGCCATTCGATATCCAACACCTCTCGAAGCCTTCCATGAATATCCATTTCCACTAATACTCTTCCCATTTTCCTTGATGAATTATCCAAAGTCTGTAAATCTAGAGCAATAAACTTCCCCAATGAATCACCAATCTCCCGCAGGGCTCCTTCGTTCCACACATGAATCAGTAGACCCGAAATTAGTACCCACAAGTAATGGAACTGGAAATGTTCCGTCACCGGGTCAAAAGCCACCCTCCATTGCTTGAGCATTAAGCTACTTCCCCCATGAACCCAACAAGCATTTAGCAGAATTGTTGCATCTTCCAGAGTTCTACATAAGAAACCCATCCACTCATTTGTTAGATAGAGAACATCTGGTGCATAGTCGAGAATAGGAGCCCATTGTTTTTCAATCCAGGATGAAAAAGTACCTTTACTCAGATAGGAGTGTGAAAATATTCCTACTAGGCCATAGAGGGCCAACCTACATGCCTCTTCTAACCCCACGTCTGAACACAACACCATTTTCCTTACCTTCCTATTTGCCTTCCAGAATTTCCTCCAGATACCAGTCGGGTTTGGAGATTTGTGGGTTTTCCTTAATATGTTCGGCTAGTGTACCCCCTTATCATCCAACTGTGTTAACAGATTACTCAGCTGAACATCCTCTAGAAAATTAAGGCCCTTTGCTGCAGGGTGATGGGTAATACGACTAGAATAAACCGAACTATGTGTGCTTGTAAGATCTTGGGCATATGTTAGGTTTGACGTCGTAATGGCTGGAACAATGGTCAGATCAGGTGCTTTGTGGGTTAAAGGACCCAGTACACCACCCAATGTATCAATCTTCGTGAAAAGACCCTCATGATGACACTCGAGCTTGTCCTCAACATTCATTAAATCCAACACATTTTTTTCTAGGTCAACATTAGCTGGAGGAAACATGTGCCTCCACTTGTTAAGCACTGAACTATGTAAATTAAATAGGTTCAGTTTCCTAGACAGGTAATAAACACTGAGGCCAGGGCCCAAGATCCCAAGGGAGCACTGTCTTGTATAGTAATAAATCCAAGCAACCACTCGATAATAAAGAAAGGTGAAACTCCAACTACCCCTAAACAATAAGGAGTAATGCGCTAGTGCTAAAAGTAGCATCTCACAATCCACCTGGTGCCTTATCAACTATGTAACCAACTAAAACTATCAGAACCCTAAAAAATACAACCTAGAATAGTGAGTGACGCACTGTTATTGTAGAATACATCGCCCAGTTTTGCCAAAATGGCCATAGACCATCCTCACTAAATAGCTACCCAATATTAAGTACTTCATCCACACAATACTCCTTCCCAGTAGTAGAAGTCCACCATTGTAAAATCTTAACCATCCTCATTTCCCACCTAGTTGTAGAGTTGAAGTTGTGCAACTTGGAACTCACCATAAATTTCAGTCAAGTGTCGTTGATAGTATCCATCGATTCATTGGAAGGCATCCAAATTTTCATTTGAAAAATAAAGTTGTTCAAATATACACATTGCATTGCTCTTGATACTAAATCTATCCATTATCCATTAGAAGGTACTTTGTAGAAGTTAAACATGTTTTTTTAATGATATCATTCACGAGTAGAAATTAAATTTGTTATAATATCTATGTATCATTCATGAACGGTGGACTTTGTATTTTTTTTAAGATTTATAATAATTTAATATATAAATCACTATATATCACTTTATTTAACATCAATCGTGTTATGCATTTTATGTTTGTATTATGATGATAATTATATTATTCTTTTAAAATTCAATTTCACCACATTTTGAATCATCTAATTGTATGGTGAGTCATATCTATATTTCATTTTCATTTTTACTTTTTTGGGTTGTTATTCTTTAAAAAGTCTTTTCTATGAAGGTCATAATCAAGTTGGACACCAAAATTCTATGTGTTATGTATTTTATGTTTGTATTATAATGATAATTATATTATTCTTTTAAAATTCAATTTCACCACATTTTGAATTATCTAATTGTATGGTGAGTCATATCTATATTTCATTTTCATCTTTTTCTTTTTTGGGTTGTTATTTTTTAAAAAGTCTTTTTTATAATAATAATAAGAAGGAGGTCATAATCAAGTTCGACACCAAAATTCTATAAAAGTATACATATTTTACCCGTTTTGTAACTATTAAGCCCACTGAAGCTCTATGATAACAATGTTTAATAGCATCTATATATACAATAAGTATAGATAGATTTGTAGAAAATATTTTCTTTTTATTATTTATATTGTTTAAAAAGTTTTCTTTTTAAAATGGAGAAAAAATTATAATATATATATATATATATATATATATATATATATATATATATATATATATATATATATATATT
>JASDQU011443509.1:0-10013 GCA_032191745.1 Picea mariana | reverse complement strand
TTCGCCATATTCTATGTAAAATTAAATTTATGAATGAGACCATTGCTTTCCCGAGGCGATTAAATTTATGAATGAGACCATTGCTTTCCTGAGGCGTTTTAGAATTAGATAATGGCTTTAATGGATTACAAGATTATGTAATTAGTAAGGAAGGAAGTTTAACAATGACATAATCCAAAAAGTCATATGAGAAGATAATTAGTTTGTCACTCTCATCTCATTTTTGTATGTGAAATAGTTAAGTGATAGGTTTTTGGATTTTTTAAAGAAATTATTTTTCGTTTTTTAACTATAAGAATATTACTAACAATTTAATAAAGATATAATGGATTTCAAGGATGAATGATTTTATTTTTTTTCATTTGCTGTTTTCTACTATGGTTTTTATATATAAGTATGTTTGAATGAATTTATTCATTACTCTTATGTTTAGGCATTTTTAAATATTAATTCAAAAATAAAATTGGGATTGAACTAAGTAGTTTATAAGGATCTTTCTATATTAATTTTGTAAATGATTTAGAGATTTTTGAATAACATTACTTTATTAGTTGTATATTCAATCTATTTCATTTCTAACTCTTTAAATTTATTTATTAAATATTAATTCAAAATTGAAATTAAGATTGAACTAAGTAGTTTATAAGTGTCTTTCTATATTAATTTTGTAAATGATTTAGAGATTTTTGAATAACATTACTTTATTAGTTGTATATTAAATCTATTTCATTTCTAACACTTTAAATTTATTTGTCTTAGTAATAGGATATACTTTTCTACATTTTTATTTATTTCATGATACAAAATATAATAAACAAAATGAATTTGATAGCTAGTAAGAGAGGAGAGGATTCAATGGTAAAGGGTGGGAACCCTAAATTAAGGGTTTTAGTTTGGTGAATCTTTTGGATTAATGAGGGTTAAAATCTTACGTCAATTTATGTTAATTTTACATTTTTCTATATATTCAATCTATTTCACATAGTTGTATATTCAATCTATTTCATTTCTAACACTTTAAATTTATTTATGTCTTAGTAATAGGATATACTTTTCTACACTTTTATTTATTTTATGATACAAAATATAATAAACAAAATGAATTTGATAGCTAGTAAGAGAGGAGAGGATTCAATGGTAAAGGGTGGGAACCTTAAATTAAGGGTTTTAGTTTGGTGAATCTTTTGGAATGATGAGGGTTAAAATTTTACGTTAATTCATGTTAATTTCACATTTTTCTATAAAATATTAGTTAGAAAATATTAGTTGCATAAATGATATTTAATTTCTTCATGTTAATCTTACATTTTTTTATAAAATATTAGTTAGAAAATATTAATTACATAAATAATATTTAATTTCTTAATACTTATGTTAATCTTATATTTGTATATAAAATAATGATATTTAATTTGATAGTTATGTTGATTTGTGCTTTAATACATTATATTCAATTCAATTAGTTTCCTAGTTGACTTATTACACTTATATAATTATTTTAGATTTTGTAATTAATATAATAATTTTTCATAAAAAAGGCAAGAAAAGATTTAGGAAATAATGATTTATGAATATCAATTAAATTATGAAGACTTATTACACTTATACAATTATTTTAGATTTTGTAATTAATATAACAAGTTCTCATTAAAAAACATAAAAAGATTTAAAAAATAATTATTTATGAATAATTAGGAAAAAAATTAGAAATATTTATATATTAATATAAATTAAATTATAATTAGTTGATGCTCACGTTAATAAGAATATAAACTTTATTATATTAGGTGATGGTGACTCTAATGGAATGGTAATCGTCATAGTTTTCTTATTAAACAAATTATATAAACATGATTTCGTGTGGCTTTGCTTTGTTCATCACTACATGTAAACATCCCTTTGTGAAAAATGGATTCCAACTATCTCGATTGAATTTCTATAAGCTTTTAAGTTGTTATAAAACTTGTTTTTTCAAATAGTTAGTAATAACTTCTTTCAAAATTAATTAGTTCTTAAACTTATAATTAATAGATAAAAAAAACTTCTATAACTGATAAATAAGATTAAATCATTATATTTATTGAAATTATTATCAAATAATTTAAATTTATTAATTTATAAAATTAAATATAACTATAATAAAATATTTTATTCTTCATTAATGTTATAAGTGTTTATCTCAAAGAAATCTAACTTAAATTCTAAAGTTGTTGAGACATTCCTTTCACGTTTTATTTTTCTAATATGATATTTATCTATCAATTCATTTTTCCAATAAAAAATTATTCGAAATTATATTAGTGTATAATTTATTTTACATTTGCAAGGATTCTTTTCAAAATATATAGATCTTTGTTGATCCATTCATAACTATTCTATCAATAACCCAAAGTAGCTTTAGCTTTATCTAGACACCAGTGTCTCAAAACCTATCAAAAAAGGATCTTTACACAAGGCAGTATATCAAAGAAAAGCTAATATAGGAAAGGTTCTTCTCCACAATGGTATCAATAGACTTTGTAACCATGATCCAAAATCTGTGCTAACTCATAACACAAGTGAAATTAGAAGAGCTTTAAATGGGAGGGTGCACCTACTGTCCCATTTTCCCAAGTGTAGTATGTTAATCTGCCTTTCGGATCCAGGAGGGCTTGTTTGGAAAGTCAATCTACTTCCTTGTTAAAATCGATGAAGATATGATGAAAGCTAATTTATTGGAAATTTGTAGTCAATAACTTGGTTCTACGCTTCCATCCTTCAATGTCGATTGCCTGTAAATTACCTTTATGACTCAACCAATCTATAATCATCTTTGAGTCCCCCATCAACTATACCTTTGGAATATTCCAATGTTTTATAAGTGTTAGAGTTACCCAAACCCCCATCAACTCTGCTTTTTTATTTGTACCTTCTCCACAATTAATGTGCCATCTGTAAACATTCAAATCTAGAATTTTAATGACTTCCCCAACTCCACAAATTGAGCCACCTAGTATGGATGCCCCATCAAAAAAAGCAGTAGTGTGTCCCTCAAATTGTGTGATCAGGTACATTCTTTTGGTGTTCAATTTTTGTCAATGAGGATGGATGTTGACTGCTCCTAGTGTCTTATATACCACTTCCCATACCAAGGGAGATTTCTCTTCAAATATAACTTGGTTTCTCTCAAGCCAAATATACCAACAAGTAAGTGCAGCCAGATTATTGGAAACAATCATGTCTTTCGTCCAAGAGGCTATGCAATCATTAAAGGAAGTTCCAGCCCAAGGTCTTTTAACTTTTAGTAAGAAAGAAGTTTTGGCCCAAACTGTCCGAGTGAATCTGCAATGCAAGAATAGGTGTTTGATATCTTCAATATTATTTTTACACAGAAGACAAATACCAAGACCCTGCCATCCTCTTTTTTGTAAGACTTCCCGAGATAAGATCCTATTCTCGGCTGCCATCCAAACAAATAGTTTGATCTTCAGCTGAATGTTCCATTTCCATAATTTAACCTTCCATCTGCTCTAGATTGGATATTCCTGAGTAGAAATGAGAGTAGAGTATATGTTTTTTATAGTTGTGTTACCAGTGGAGTCTCCTCCCGTCCAGAGTAGAGTGTCATTAGTATCTTGAAGCGATACATCAATGCCATTTAGCTCATTACAATATCTTTCCCATTCATATGCAAGAATTCCCTTCAAACCCAGATCCTCACTGCAAATCCATGACTCGGATGAAGTAACGGGGTCTCGGGCAGCTAAGGCTTGTGCCAAAACAATGATCCTTCTTTGTTTTAAATGAGAGATATTCTCTTTCGACAGAAAGGATTTTGTGCCTATTCCTAGGATCTAATCTCTCCCAATATTAATGATATGTCCCGAACCTGGACACCAATTGAGCCAGTGGGTTATAACATGAACAAAACGTACTAGACTAGCCCAAATTCTGGATGCAGAGCATATTTTATGAGATGCCAACATGTACCAATTGATAACTGTGAAGTTTGGAAAATATTTTTCCCTTAATACCTTATGCCAAATTCCATCCTGCGTTAGAACCCACCAAAGAGTATTAATAGTCAATGTTTTGTTAAAAAGAACAAGATTTTAGAAGCCCCAACCACCATTTTTCTTAGGTCTAGAAAGTATTTCCCATATGCAAAGGTGGAATTGCTGAGTATCTTTATGATCATTCCGAAGAAAGTGAAACATCAATTTCATGATCTTATTTATAACCATGTGTGGAATTGATTCCATCGACATCCAGTATATAGGTTGAACTTTCAACACAGTTTTAACAAGAATGTATCTACCACCCAATGTAAGCCATCGGTTGCACCATAAGTCGGTCTTCTTTGTTAATTTAGTTAGTAACCATTCCCAATCTTCAGCCCTATGTGCGCTAGTCTTTAGAAAGTATCCCAAGTATCTAAAGCCCGATGAGAGATCACTAAAGGTGTATGGAAGAAAGTTCTTGAAAGAAGCAAGTTCGGTATCTGAAAGGCATGCAAAATGAATTGTAGTCTTTGATTGATTTACCATAATCCTAGAAGCTTTATAGAATAAACCGATTATTTTGTCGATTTCCCACCATTCTTGTACAATAGCCCTCGTCATAATTAGTACATCATCCACAAATAATAAATGAATAATCTTATACATATGAGATACTTTTATACTTGTAAGAGGTCCTTCACTAATTGCATTTTTCAGTAAAAGGCTGAGGCCCTCCATAACCAGGATAAAGAGCAGTGGAGATAATGGACATCCTTGTCGCAGTCCCCTACCACTTCTGAAAAATTCGATAGCCTCACCATTAATTAAGACTGCACAGGATGATGAGGTCATGCAACACATGATCCAGTTTGTCATCCGGATCCTGAAGCCAACTTATAAAAGGATCAGTCTTAAAAGTTCCCAATCAATACAATCATACACCTTCCTTAGGTCCAGTTTTAAAACCATAGATTTTAATTGTTTCTTCTTTATGCTGTGTAAACATTCATGAGTTGTACTGGTGGCATCTTGAATCCTCCTACCTTGTAGGAAACCCAACTATTCAACGGATAGTGAACTAGAAAGAATCAGATTGATCCAGTTTGAAATGATTTTAAATATTACTTTATAACACAAGTTGAACAAAGATATCGGTGAAAATAATAAAAGGTAGTTGGTTTAGTAGTCTTCAGGATCAGTGTCAAAAAAGTCGAATTCAAGATGCCCACAATAGATCCTAGTCTTCTCAATTTGTCCACCATTTCGAGGAGATCCTCACCAACTATATCAAAAAAGAATGTGAAAAACTCACTCGTCCAGCCATCCGGGCTTGGGCTCTTATCTCTTTTGAATTTAAAAAGGACATGCTTTAATTCCTCCAATGTAATAGGGTTAAATAGTGTGCTTGATTCATCAGCATTTAACATCAGAGGATATAGCTCAACTATCTTGACTTGTTCAATAGTATTCAAATTAACCTGAGCTTTATAAAAATCTTTGAAATAATGAACCGCTTCCTCATTTAAGGCTCCTTGCTCTGATATTTTATCGGCATTTCCATCAGTGATCTCCTAGATGTGTTTTCAGAGCCTATTGTGACTAGCATAATTGTGAAAAAACTTTGTATTATTGTCCTCGTTATTCAACCAAATTGCTCTACTATGGAGTCTCCACTGTTCTTGTGTTCCTCTTAGTATATTATTTCTTTCTAGTTCCATCTCCCTGAGAAATATTTCTTCTTCAATATTTGAAGAATCACCGACCAATCGCATAATTAAATCCTTTATACTGAATTCTAGGTTCCTTAATTTTTCATTGTTCCTGGCCAATCTAGATTTATACCACAATTTTGTATGAGTCTTAAGAACTTTTAATTTCCATACCAGTCTATTATGTCTGCCACCTTCAGATAAGAATGTTGGGTTCTTCTAGATCTTATGCACTAAATCCACATAGTCTTGCTTGTTCAACCAATGTGCATTTAGTTTGAAAGGATAGGCCTTGTAAAAAGGAAGAATCTCCAACTGTAATAATATAAGAGCATGATCAGATATAAAAGGAAACTCAACCCATGATCTATAAATTCCCACAATAGATAATAACTCTTTAGAAACTATACATCGGCCCAATCTCCTGGCTACCCCTTCATGACCAGCACGACTGTTTCGTCAAGTAGGAACCAATTTTGCCAGTTGTATATCTATCAACTTTATGGACAGAAAAAGATCTCTGTAATAATCATCTGACGGACCATGCCAAGTAGATCCTCCCCAGACCTCATCTGAGGAAAAAATAATATTCAGATCTCCAGCTATGATCAAATTCTTGATACCCAAAATACCACTTTCAACCATCGACTGCCAGAAGAGTTTCCGGCCGTGCACAATCCATATATATTAAGCAGAGCTATCTCCCACTTATCTTTATAACACTTGCATGTTAACATAATACCACCAATAGTAATATAGTGGACCAGATAAAAAATAATAGGATCCCAAGAGACTAGTAAGCCCCCCGAAGTTCCCACAGAATTTATAGCACATGATACCTAGGAGGGTCGTAACACATGCATGAAGTCTCTTTCTTTCTGAGCAGTCACCAAAGTTTTCTGGAAAAATATAATTTATGGACGGGAATGATCCAAAAGTCACCTAACAGAGGCCACTTTGAGGGTGCCTCCATTCCATTTAATGTTTAAATATAGTAATAACATCACTTAGCTCATGCCAGGGATTTCATTGCTCTAAGATCCCCACAATCAGTGGAGGAAGGGGTAGTTTCATCAGAGTTGGATGATAATACAATCAGTTTTTTCTGGGTACTTCGAGTCTTTATAGGCGAGTTTTCTATGCCAAGTCATCTTGACCAAGCATATTCTTTGCCAATCCCCTCAGTATGTGGCCAAGAGGTGCTTGCCTCTAATTCCAATGCAGGATCAATGACAACCATCCCCAAATAGGTCAGAAACTTAATGGCTGTGTTACTATCCTGAATGAAGGGGATTAATGAGTCTAGGATTGCACTGAGTGTGGGTTCATCCTCCTTGGATTTTCTATAACCCGACTCCAACAATGTATCTATATTTTTCAACGATGAGTGTCCTGGAATAGTTTCTCGAGCTTGATAACTACAATGTTGAAGTAAAGGGGGTTCATGTGGTTTTGACGGTGGGATAACTGGAGAACTAGGAGAAAGTATAGGTAAATCCTTAGGTACTAGTGCAGGGGAGGGATTCGAGTTGTGTGAAATCACCGAAACCTCCAGAGGAGGTTTCTTAGTAGTAATGCCTCCTTCATTAATTTCCTTGGTAGCAGAAATAGATAAATGAAGCCAATGTGACTTATCTATTGCGTCCTTTTCCAAGAGTGACAAAGAGGAGTATAAAGCATGACACATATTTTTTTAACTTACCCTTAAGTGATGTCGGAGGCTCCACCTGAATATTTGGATCGAGATCAAAGTGTATAGGCTCACATCCATAAGAGTCCACCTATGTAACACAGTCGGGTGGTTCTCTTTGTAAAATTGTGTCCTCCGAAGTTTCTTCTTGTACCTTACCATAACAATCTCGGTGTAGGTGGCCTTTACTTCGACAACAACTGCAGCGGAATGGTATTCCAAGATAGTCCATCCACTGTGTAAAATGGCATCCATGCCATTCGATATCCAACACCTCTCAAAGCCCTCCATGAATATCCATTTCCACTAATATTCTTCCCATTTTCCTTGATGAATTCTCCAAAGTCTGTAAATCTAGAGCAATAAACTTCCCCAATGAATCACCAATCGCCCGTAGGGCTCCTTCATTCCACACATGAATCGGTAGACCCGAAATTAGTACCCACAAGTGATGGAACTGGAAATGTTCCATCACCGGGTCAAAATCCACCCTCCATTGCTTGAGCATTAAGCTACTTCCCCCATGAACCCAACAAGTATTTAGCAGAAGTCTTGCATCTTCCAGAGTTCTACATAAGAAACCCATCCACTTGTTTGTTGGATAGAGAACATCTGGTGCATAGCCGAGAATAGGAGCCCATTGTTTTTCAATCCAGGCTGAAAAAGTACCTTTACTCAGATAGGAGTGTGAAAATATTCCTACTAGGCCGTAGAGGGCCAACCTACATGCCTCTTCTAACCCCACGTCCGAACACAACACCATTTTACTTACCTTCCTATTTGCCTTCCAGACTTTCCTCCAGATACCAGTCGGGTTTGGAGATTTTTGGGTTTTCCTTAATATGTCCGGCTAGTGTACCCCCTTATCATCTAACTGTGTTAACAGATTAGTCAGCTGAACATCCTCTAGAAAATTAAGGCCCTTTGTTGTAGGGTGATGGGTAATACGACTAGAATAAACCGAACTATGTGTGCCTATAAGACCTTGAGCATATGTTAGGTTTGACGTCCTAATGGCTGGAACAATGGTCAGATCAGGTGCTTTGTGGGTTAAAGGACCCAGTACACCACCCAATGTATCAATCTTCGTGAAAAGACCCTCATGATGACACTCGAGCTTGTCCTCAACATTCATTAAATCCAACACATTTTTTTCTAGGTCAACATTAGCTGGAGGAAACATGTGCCTCCACTTGTTAAGCACTGAACTATGTAAATTAAATAGGTTCAGTTTCCTAGACAGGTAATAAACACTGAGGCCAGGGCCCAAGATCCCAAGGGAGCACTGTCTTGTATAGTAATAAATCCAAGCAACCACTCGATAATAAAGAAAGGTGAAACTCCAACTACCCCTAAACAATAAGGAGTAATGCGCTAGTGCTAAAAGTAGCATCTCACAATCCACCTGGTGCCTTATCAACTATGTAACCAACTAAAACTATCAGAACCCTAAAAAATACAACCTAGAATAGTGAGTGACGCACTGTTATTGTAGAATACATCGCCCAGTTTTGCCAAAATGGCCATAGACCATCCTCACTAAATAGCTACCCAATATTAAGTACTTCATCCACACAATACTCCTTCCCAGTAGTAGAAGTCCACCATTGTAAAATCTTAACCATCCTCATTTCCCACCTAGTTGTAGAGTTGAAGTTGTGCAACTTGGAACTCACCATAAATTTCAGTCAAGTGTCGTTGATAGTATCCATCGATTCATTGGAAGGCATCCAAATTTTCATTTGAAAAATAAAGTTGTTCAAATATACACATTGCATTGCTCTTGATACTAAATCTATCCATTATCCATTAGAAGGTACTTTGTAGAAGTTAAACATGTTTTTTTAATGATATCATTCACGAGTAGAAATTAAATTTGTTATAATATCTATGTATCATTCATGAACGGTGGACTTTGTATTTTTTTTAAGATTTATAATAATTTAATATATAAATCACTATATATCACTTTATTTAACATCAATCGTGTTATGCATTTTATGTTTGTATTATGATGATAATTATATTATTCTTTTAAAATTCAATTTCACCACATTTTGAATCATCTAATTGTATGGTGAGTCATATCTATATTTCATTTTCATTTTTACTTTTTTGGGTTGTTATTCTTTAAAAAGTCTTTTCTATGAAGGTCATAATCAAGTTGGACACCAAAATTCTATGTGTTATGTATTTTATGTTTGTATTATAATGATAATTATATTATTCTTTTAAAATTCAATTTCACCACATTTTGAATTATCTAATTGTATGGTGAGTCATATCTATATTTCATTTTCATCTTTTTCTTTTTTGGGTTGTTATTTTTTAAAAAGTCTTTTTTATAATAATAATAAGAAGGAGGTCATAATCAAGTTCGACACCAAAATTCTATAAAAGTATACATATTTTACCCGTTTTGTAACTATTAAGCCCACTGAAGCTCTATGATAACAATGTTTAATAGCATCTATATATACAATAAGTATAGATAGATTTGTAGAAAATATTTTCTTTTTATTATTTATATTGTTTAAAAAGTTTTCTTTTTAAAATGGAGAAAAAATTATAATATATATATATATATATATATATATATATATATATATATATATATATATATATATATATATT
>JASDQU011443505.1:7238-23298 GCA_032191745.1 Picea mariana | reverse complement strand
GACGGATGACACGACGACAGTCATAGCATAGGTCCAATTTCATCCTAGTAACAAGTTATAATCAAGAGGTGCATCAACTACCTCAACCTCCACCTCTACCGTCTTCCCACCTAACTGGACTGGAAAGGCAGGAATAATACTGTGAGGGCGGAAGGAATGACCGTCAAAATAAGTCAACATATTCGATGACTTAGAAAGAGTCAGAGAATCGAGAGCTTTCCAAAAAATCAGGGACACCACACATGTAGCAACACCTTCATCAAAAACCGCACGTTTGATGGTATACTTTGAGTAACCCACATGGATTTGGAATGCCACATGGTAAGGCAAGCGAGGATTCACATCTGTGACATCAAACTTGATAACTTTTGAGGCATTGGGTTCTAGAGCTCCTAATGCAGATAGTAAGGCATTCCTTTGTGAAGGACACGTCTGGAGTACCTCCAAATCCGACATCGCACAAGGGGTTTGACCCAGGTCCTCAATGATAGAGTAGTTCTGGGTGGCTCTAGCATTTTCATTGTGGGTAGAGCGCTTGAGTACTCCTTTCAGAATACGAGGTGGTGGCTCTAGTTTTTCAATCTGTAAAGTCATCTCCGGAGGAGGAGGAGGAGGAGATTCTATACTAGGTATAGCCTATGAAGAACTATAATCTTGAGATCGAGTGGCTACATGAACTTTCACATCGACCATATTGATAGAAAAACTGTCACCGTCTTGCAACGATGGGTTTTGACTCCCACCAGCTGCATTTTCGACGTTTGAGGAGCTCGAGGCCATGTGCTGGTTATGTGGGAAGGGATTCGTCAACATGACAAGCGGTAGAGATAATAGCCTTGCATATTCCACAAGTTTGGGGCATAAATGAGTAAGGTGATCATCTGTGCAAATATTACAAGGAAATTTCACCTTAAATCTTTCTCTCTTGCCCTCTCCAACATTATTATTCATCTTCTCATTATTACCATTGTCCTTGGGTTTATTATTATTTTTACCACCCTTACGATTATTATTACATCCTTTCTTCTTATTCCCGCCTGGTTGTTGGTTACCATTTGGGTCGGTCGACGATTGTACAAAATCTACATCTACCAACTGAGTGGGATTGGAAGACACAGACAAATCTGGCCCTCCTGCAGACTGGTTTAGAGACAACTCTTTCAAATGGCTTGTCACCAAGTCTGCGGATTTTACATTGGTGGAGCCTACAATGCCATCGGCATGAGGTCTGGGATTTTGTCTAGGGTCATAGGTTGACCGTGGTGTGTCCAAAAGAATGTGGTATAACATCCTAGACTGAGTGTATATAACATATAACTACTAGGCTTTGAATATCGCTTCCTCCTTAGTGGTAACCCTGAATGTAGCAACATTCTTCGAGATAGGAGGTTGCAAATACTTAAGGAACCATTCTAAGAGAAAGGTTAGGGGTATGGAGTTCTTAATCAACCTCTTCTATCTACACCACTCCTGGATATGATCCGAGATATGAGTGGTTGTGTCCTGGCGTAAAGTCGACAAAATTTCTAGGCCAACATTATAACGAACCGGCAACTGGAAGTGGTTAAGGAAGACCAAAACCATCTGACTAAAGGTCCCATATGCCCCCCTAGGTAGCTCAATATACCATTTCGCAGTTACCCCAATGAGGGTGCATTGAAATAATCTTAACCGAATAGAATTGTCATTAAGGGAATTCGAAGAGCACCATAGGTGAAAGGTGTTGACATGATCACCAAGATCCTCGCCATTCTTACCTTTGAATTTCAGAATGTTCAAAGGAAGCTTGGTGGGGATGGGGGACCATGTAGGATCATGAGACACAAGGTTGTTCATCAACTTAGACAAGTCTGGCATATTAAGCGTGGCCAGAAAAGGGAGACATGGTTGCGACATCTGGCCCCAATCTCCCTGGAAAGATTGTGCTTGAGGAAATGCAGCCCATCCAAGGTTTTGGTAAGCACCATGGCCCTGTTTGAAATTGTAAAACCCTCCTCTAGGCTGATTCATAAAAGGTTGATTGGGCATCATTCCAGTAGGAATGTTTCGATGGGGGTTATTAAAATTTCCCCCAACCGGAGTGGGTCTGGGTTGGGGGTTTCCCAAAGCGTGAAACTAAACTCCTCCGTGTGTGAATCCGGAGGATAGAGGTGGATTCATCATGCCAAACATGTTGGTCGAAATTGACACTAAGGAGGTAGGGGTATAGGACAAAACTTGAGAAGAAGCTTGTCCACCAGGTTGGTTGCTCCACCCAGAATCATGAGGATTAAACCCGAGGTTAAAAGCAGGAATGCCTCCCATATTAGGAGTCGTTTGAGGGATTTGAGAACCACCAAATGAAAAAGGAGTGTAAGGAGGTGTAGTGCCCCTAAGCCCAATGCTAGCATTAGGGCCAACAAATGGGATGACGTTTGAAAAATGCAAAGTAAAATTAGGCATACCATAGGAAAAAGGACTCGAGGCCATAGGGATGGACTGAACATTATATCCTGGTGAGTGACCAAGGGACCCAAATGGGTTTGAGGCAGATATTGAGCATTCACTATAGGACGAGCAATAGTAATGTGAGGTGCCTCCGGCACTACAACCTTGGTGGTTGCATGAGTTGAAGGGGTGACATTAACTATAGTAGGTGTGGGAGTTGAAGGGCTCCCAGTGTTCTGAAGACTAGGTTCAATACTCATCCTTGTACAATCACAAGTCTAAATAGTGGAGTTGTGTGTACCATGCCTAATAACTCTACGTCTTTTAGAAGGCAAAGACTCGAAATCTAGTGGTAATTGTAACAAGTGACGGGATCGGCGGGGACGCTGGTCCAACTCCATGATGAATTAAGACTCTAAATACAAAAAATAAATCCTAAGGCCAACTAGTAATCAAAGAGCACACCAAAATTCAAACAGCTAATATGCACACAAATGGGGTAAATTGGTTGAAAGTGGCCTCCCTCCCTAAAGAAGGTATGTCTTTCCCAAGAGGGGCCTGAGACTCCCTGCTAAATATCAGAGGTAACATAATCAGTTATAAGGGCCCTTGTGGGCTTAACAACCAATTGGTCAGATCCCCATAGAGAGGTTATCCTCCATAAAGGCTGTGTGTTGTCCGACCCTTATCTGACCTAGGGTACCTGCATAATAACCCCTGCAAGTAACCTATGTGGCACCTAAGTCAAGCAACTAAGAAACCAATGTATAACCAATGCATAGGCGAGTAGTCATAAGTCAGGTCCACTGTATGGGAAGGGTAGCAAAGCCCAAAACCTTGAAAGCACCGCCTCTCACGGAGGTAAGGGAACTAACAAGATCCCCAGAAATATCTCTGACGCTAAGAAGGTATCGGGGGGATATCCCTTCAACCAACCTCGCATGACCTCATTATTAACTCCAGTGTGAGAGGAGCCTCCTGATATTACCAATTATACAATGGATTTCTCCACTCCCTTTGTCAGACAGATATGTTGATTTAATTGCCTTTGAGAAGTTTACTCACAAAATCCTATTCCAAGGCACTAAATCCTAAGCTAGTTTGTGCACCCTAGAAAATAAAATCGTGACTAATCAAATTTAAATTATATCGTTAATTTTAGTGGCCGTGCTTACTCAAAAAGGTATGGTAGTGAAACTCATGATGTTATGATTCAACAAGAAAAGTAAATATGAATAGAATGAAAAGTCCTAACTTCAATTTTTAATGAATGATATGCTTCTTAAAACAAATGTAATTTTCAATTTCAACTCTGCAATTCTAAAGTAAAAATGCAATATTTCATTACATGCACTAAGCTAATGACAAAGACTCAAAAGATCAAAATGCAAAGCAATGAAAAATACCTAATATTTTTGTATTTTCAATATAAGAAAAATGAAAATGCATGGACTGAACAACAACTTGATATATAAAACTCTACTATGTATAGAAACAGGTAACTCAAGTAGGATACCAAGCAGCAAGACACCCATCCCAATGTACAAGGATAATCAAAATGAAAAGGTTATGAGAAAGACTCCGCCCAAAAATTCAACCCTAGACGGGTTTCCTATCATCCCACATGCACTTAACAATCACTACATAGACCCAAGAAGACTCAACAAATATCAAATCCAACCCAGAAACCACCAAACCCAATCCACAAGCACAAGAGGTAGATGTACGCATATGTTCAAGGAAACAGAGCGTATGTACGTAGCTTGCATAGGGACAACCCAAGTATATACATGATTGTCAAGCCAAAAACCGCATATATGTTTCAAAAACAAAGCCAGGCAAGGGAGAAGGCTGAAAAACTCAGACCCAGAGTGAACACAGGTCGTCAAGCAATGAAACGACAATAAACACAATAGGAACGAGAGCAATCTAAGGAGAAAAGCACTCCAAACCCTAAGAAAGAAGATTCAATCTCCAATATGGTTGACAATTCTGTTATGAGGAAAATCTCTCTATGGCTAGGGTAAACCATAGCAGATGGAAATGAGTGCAAAAATCAACTCTATTCTCAAGTATGGTATGTAAACAAATATGCTAGCGAGACAAGATAAAAGGGCTACGTCATTCAGTCGTTCAATGAAGTCCACCGTTGAGCACTTGACCCAAAGCAATATACCTGCAACTAGTCCTCAACAACCAAGCAAAGCAAGCATATGGTGATAATATATGATGTTAACACATTCAATAGCATAATCCATTAATAAACATGACAAATACGCCCATGGAATAATAATTCAAATATTTGCAAGATATCAATTGGACGGGAAAAGAGTATTTCTATTAATATATGATCAACATAAGTGAAAATGTTATAGAATTTCATGTCGGTACAGTTTGAAACCAAGAAACTAAGTTCCTTCCATCTGGGCCTCCACCACTTCAATCCTCCACCAAAGGCAAGCTCATAGAAGAGAGACAATGAAGTTCTCAATCAAATAAGGGAAGAGATTGGGGGCTGAACACTGTGTTCACACTTAAAGGACAAAGGGATGCAGACTCAATATGAAGTAAATAATTTCTCCAGAGTAACTTTGCTCTCAAAGTTGAATTATTTCTCCTCTTTTCCATAGCTCGGAATTGGCCCATTTATAGCCTTCAAATGGAACTGAAGGGAAGAGTTGAAATGTTTCCAGTATATGGAAGGACAAGGATCACAGATCTATTGTCGTGACATGGAAAACCAACTCCATTTTTCATTTTTGGGCACAAATCCTGATGTACACGGGCTGTAGTGGTGCAGCTACGTATATGCATGTTGTATAGTAGGCAAGGTGCGTACATGTGGAAAAATATGTATTTTTAGATCTGGGATTTACAAACATGGATGATAAGTCTGCATAGGGAAATGTAAAAAAGGCTTTCTATGCAATATTGCATAGGGTGAGGCAAATATTTCTATAACACTTACCTCTTTGCATTCTTGTGCATAGTCATGCCCTTAGCTAATACAATTTTACACTGCTTTAGCACAACCACAAGATTTTGAATTTGCTTGTGTCATTCCACTTCTTCCATGACTTCTTTTATTTTACAAGGGGGTTCACACTAGTAGGAAGTTGTTTTCAGTTATGTCAGGTCAAGTAGGATGATCTCACCTACTTCCATAAGGCCTCTAGACATGGAGGATTTTACTCCCGATGCCAGATCCTTCATTTAATCAACACTTTTAATTAACAAAGGCTTCATTAAGCCCACTTTTGTAGGCAACCTTGTAACCTATTCAGTTCATTCACATTCAAGTCTTTCTATTAGTGCCTATCATCATAATCCCACTCCTGTAGGAGTGGCTATCATTTACCAAAGAAATGATAGGCTTCTTCTGCCACAGTCTAGCATGATTCAATCTTGTTGGGTAAAAATCCCAACTAAATTTTAATATGCATCCTTCTCCTCAAGGAAATTATGTAGATAGTTTCCATACAACATTAATATTCTCAACATGCTAATCTTAGCCTTGGTAAACTAGTCTTATGACTGTTCTCTAGCCCATTCAGGCCCGTGTTTGAATCATGCTTTGCTAGATAGGGTAGGGAAGGTTTCCCTCTCCCTTAGAGTCCTATAATAAAGAAAAATAATCACTTGACTCTTTCGTGAGCCCAAGCAGTCCAAGTGTTGTTTCCCACTCTAATACCAATTTGCAACACACCCGACCCCTAAGTACCCTTTTTAGGCATGGGGCATCAAAATTTCGCTTTCCTTAATCATCTCGAATCCTCCTTCTGGGATATCCGTCCTCTTCTTCTCATCAAGAGCTATTTAACAACTGCTACCTTGCTCGAATCCGAGCTCTGTATTGGAGGTCACTCCCTTCCAAACTTCTTCAAGTATTATTGGTCAAGGGTTACGTGGGTTCATCTCATTCTTACCATCCCAAGTTCCCTGAAGTCCCAAAGTTTCCCTAGCGCGCTTGCATGTATGGTGGAAATCCATCCACTGTTAAATCTAATGGTGAAAATGCATCCTTGTTTAACACACAAGTTTACGGGATTCGATGTTCGACACTTCGATGTTGAGCGCCCCTTTTTCTTTCTCTGTACATGTCCTCCGGAGTCTTGAAATATTGAACTCCCGAAGGACCCCAAAAACTTGCCACGTGGCTCCGACCTTCAACCCTTTTGAATTATCTAGGATACTACACCCCAAACCTATAGAGTTTCGAAGCCTTGGACTTTTGAAGGGTCCACCCTTACACGTGATAATGCATTAAGGGTAGAGGCAAGGATAGGTGGGTCCCAATTAATCCGCCTGCTGTTAGGCCAAGCGAGTATGTGTCAGGGGGAATGACACACGACACGGCATATATGACATATGACCCCATCAATGGGTGACACGTGTCATGTTCTAATGGGCACATAGGGTCCGTGAAAATTATAAATCAAGGTGACACATGGCACATAGAACGTGGCTCCATGTCACCTTGGGTGACATCAGCATGCCACATCACTTATGGAATAATATCCTTCCAATGCCCCTTATATCCCATGATCGATTTAGGTCCACATAGACCCAGATATCTACAACCTTCATTGCTTCGCGACTTCGGTGTTCGAGGATTTGGCTGTGTAATTTCCCTTTTTCTCCTGTAGTGGTCAATGCTGGAATGACCACGGTCTAGATCGAACTGTTAAGAGAGGCCTTGAAGATTCTTCAGATCGACGATCCTCATCGCTTAGCGAGTTCAGCATTTGGGGGTTCCACCCATTTAACACCCCCTTTCTCTCGGAGTGGTCAACGCCAGACTGACCACGACGTAGATCCAATGGAAGAGTTTTAGGAGAATATAAGGTTGACATGTGGCCCAATCAACTAGTGACATCTGTCAAGGTCTAATTGACCCCTAAGGTATGTGAAGGTCCTGAATCAGGGTGACATGTGGCACACCTACTATGGGTACATGTTACCATAGGTGACATCAACACACCATGTCACTCTAGATTTCAACGCTTTGATGATATTCTCATTCACCACCATGTCGAACCTCTTGGAGTAGGACTTCGTTGGAGTACTTTACGCAATCCTTCCACTATTTGATCGGACGGTTGGGAGAGGTTCTCAATGGAATCCCTAGATCAATGACTCATATTACTTCGCAACTCCATCATTCTGGGGTTTTGGTGTTTTAACACCTATGTTCTCCTGAAGTTGTTAATGCCGGATTGACCACGACATAGATCCAACTGTTAGGGGAGATCCTGAATGTCCTTGGATATATGGCCCATGTTACTTCACAACCAATAAGTTGATTGGGGTTCAACAAGAGGATGGATCCCACGATGAGGGTAAATTACCACCAATTGTCAGTCAACCGTCAAGTTACCGGTCCGATAGTTCACCTTCGATGCATTTGGATGTTGCAATGTTCATTCACTCCAGAGGTCTGGACTCTTGGAGTCCCGAAAAATTTATCTCTTGTTTTGAATGTAGCGAAGGGTCCCAAGGTCCTGATCCTATGGAACTCTGTTGAGCTCCAGGGGCTACACTCCT
This sequence comes from Picea mariana, assembly GCA_032191745.1. Taxonomy (NCBI): domain Eukaryota; kingdom Viridiplantae; phylum Streptophyta; class Pinopsida; order Pinales; family Pinaceae; genus Picea; species Picea mariana. The sequence goes on along the minus strand of JASDQU011443505.1, from coordinate 15,327 downwards.
AAATATTAGAAAAAATTTGGTTAAGGCCGTGGGCATGAGCTCGTGGTTACTTGGATAACTAGTTTGAAGGAAGCACCTTCCATTCACAGAGCTCAAGTTATAAAACAGGGAAAGGTAATTCGAGGGATTGAACGGACCGAAATGGTCTTGTAGAGTCTATCCCAACTCTTTACTTGTGGAATTGATACATGAGTAATCCCTTTGAGTAATCTTATAACCAGTACAAAGGCCAAAGCCTTATGTCCCAAATTCATTTAGAAATCCATTACTGATAGTTTTCCCTTTCTAGGTAGAAGTAAGCAAAAAACCATTGACAGGGGATAATGGTCAAACTCTACCTCAAAATAGTCATTCGACTAGACCACCAGAGTCACAATTATCTAACATCCAAACAAGATACACTAATATTCCATAATCACTATATATCAAGGATGTATTTGTATAGAGAAAATATAAGCATTCAATCAAACATTNGAGTCTATGGAATACTTATCTATTACAGTTAATAGTTGACAAATTGATTGTGGGTGTTCACCTCTCCACCCAACTGTAGGATCAGAGGTATTCATTCTTAGCGCTCTGGACACCCCCATTCTAAGCCATGATATCACTAGGGAACTTTTGTAGTTTCTCATAGATTATTTCTCTATCACAACCTCTGTGATGTTTATCATATGATCCCTCAACATCAAGCTCATGACCTTTTGCTCACGTCAGGTTTTAAGGGTTCTCTCCAGTAACGAGTGAAAATTATTCTTTTCCTTTCTTCCTCTTAGCATATCTGGGTCGCATGCCCACTGTGGGCATGGTCTCCTTCTTGTTTTCTTTCGTGTGCATTATTGCACACCTTTTTCCCTCCCCATGAATGTTCTGGACCTGCCCTCTTCATTTTGTTAGAAGGAACTTGGGTCAATCTGGGCCTGTAGGAAAAACCACCCTCTGGGGTTCTTCGGGCTGACAAATTTATATCCCTTCAGCCAAACCCTCCATGCTTCCATTCATTGGGGTAGTTGATTATTCAATCATCAATCCTTTTCGCATTAACTGATTTTTCCTTGGAATCAGGATGAGCCTTATTATTTCAACAAAGAGAATTTGGGGTCATTTTGACATAATGAACCCTCTCTATTGTTCCCTCACTATTTCCTCTAGTGATATCATGGCCAGTACTTCAAGGATTCACCCCCATAGTTAGTTATTGGAAATCTAAACAATAATACATTTGCATTGTTCTCATGCCATAACACGGTGATCATAATTAATGATTAATTACAAGCTAGGGGAAGCAAGGGTGTTACATATTTGTTGCACTTAGAATTTCTATGGTTGGACACCTCCATTCTAGAACATTATACTATTATGGAAACTTGGATTTCTCTCAAGAAATTCTAGGTTGTGCGTAAAGGCCACTCTCCTTAAATGATATTCAACAACAAGAATCCCCTTTACCCACTAAGACCAAGGCCACCATGAATCTCTCAGGTGCCTTCCTATGTGCCTATCTTATAACAAGGGAGTCCCTTCCCCACCACAATAGTCCCTCAATGACCTCCCCTCTCAATTTTATCCCCTCACTTAGCCTGCACCAAATTCATGGCCCTCTATGCTCAAGTTGGGTCTAGGTTTTTCTATGCTAGAATCCAACATCAAGATCACTTATAATCTCTCTCTCTTCATATGAACTCTCTTATCCTTTCAAATCATGCCCTCTCATGCATGGTTCATGTACTTTTTCTTCTGGGGAATTCCCTTCTCTCCCTCGATTTTATTCTCTTGCTTCTCTCTTAATCCTCTAAGGATGATCCCCCAAAATGATGTGGTACTTAACTGTACTTCTAAATGTCAATTTTTTATTGTTCTAGCATCTCCCTTATACTTTCATGAAGGAGGGTAATTAACTACTCAACCAATGGGCCTCTCCTTATTAACTTTCTTTTGGGTTGTGGAAAATGGAGGAAAATATACTTCAATGAATTTATGAACTAAGTCTCTTTTGGGTGAAGGTTAGATAATTGAGTAGGCAAGATAATCCCTAAATCCCCCTCACTAGTTTCCACCTATGGTATCATGGTCCATACTATTGCGCCTCCTCAGTCAGTTGTTTGAAATTTCTTTATTAAATAAAAAAACATTTACATTGTTTTTAAAGTTTCAAATATCCATGTCATGACTCACAACAATATTAAGTCATAGTCATAATTCCAAACTAGGGAAAATAGGGTGTTACAATTGTTTTATTAGATGATATTATTTCATTAATTATGACATTTATATTTTTAATATAGATTGAATTTTTAAATGTCTATCTAACGATAGTTTCCTCTTGAATTTTAAAAATATTCTTGATGCAATTGGGTATATAGATGTCAATTTGTTGACTTTTGGAATTGATATTTATTTTTGTTTTAACTGATTAATTTTAATTAATAAGCTTTACTTTTTTTTCTTAAGTAAGTAATTGATATACTTTTTTTTTTCTTGAGAAAAAAACTTTATATTCATAGGGAAAATGAATATACATATTCCAGTCTTGCCCAAGATGGTAGACTATTATAGGTACCAAAATGCAGTTCACTACCCAAAAGACCTAGTTACATTTTCATAAGCTTGAGTTGTTTCTATCTTATTTTCATTTCTTTTCAAAATCTTTCAAAACTGTTCATCACATCTGCAAAAACCAGGAAAATGACAAAAAGGTATCGCTAAAGCTGGAACTCCATCATATCCACCTCTTCACCATAGATAAATTGATAGATTCTCAGGGCCCTAGTTGGAAAAATGAGAGATTCCTTAGACAACAGATCAACCTTTTCATTCAATTCCCTCTAGATATGACAGAGGGATATCCTTTGAAAACAAGACAATAAGGATTTTGTATCCTAGATGATTGGATCCAACCATAAATATGAGACCTGGGCCTTATGATTTGCGCAGTCTATGACTGATTTGGAGTAGCCAAGAACCTGTGATGTTTTGGCACCTTTCATTACAACTACATCTAAGAGAGTCTATAAAGAAACAAAATACACCCAATTGTTGGATACCCTTCCTGGAGAATAACGAATATGGAAAAAGTGACTATGATAAAGATTTAAGACTACACTTACTCCACAGAGCGGGGTTGGCCCTAGCTGGAACCATCGAAGAAACCCCATGGGGTTTCCAAATCCAATGCTAAAATTACTAGGCATCTCGGAGGCTTCTCCTTATCTTCAACTACAAATTTCTTCGCCATCTTGATTATATGATCTGTCGTAATTTCAACTAAGATATATTTGTTGTTGAAAATAGTTGAGTCCCGTGCCCACCATATACTATGGATGAAAAAACAAGGCACCCCTTTAAACTGAGAGATGGAAGAGTCCATTATCCAATCCTTGAAACACTCCTCCAACTTAGACTGTGACCAAAAAGCCTTTACGCCCAACTCTAATTTGACTAGCCTAAAAATCCATGCTGCATATGAACATTCAACAAAGAGGCAAGAGGAAGACTCATCATAAATTTTGCACAAAGAACACTGTCCAAGCCCATACCAACCTCTTTTGAGGCAGATATCCCACGTAATTAGTTTGTCAGACAAGGCGAGCCACATAGATATTTTTCACTTAAGAGGTGCACTCAACTTCCACAGAAAGTTCCACCACCACCTTTTTTCATTGGAGAAGGAAAATTCCATAGCATCCTTGTAGCCTAGCTTGGAAATAAAACACCATTGAGAGGGTTTTTTGACCAAACGAACACATCATTTTCATTAATTTTTAATCGAATGAAATTTTCCACTAAATTCCCAATGTATCGATCCCATTCAATTGTTAAACCACCTTCCAAACCCAAATCGACTGAACACTTCCAAACCTAGCGGTTGGGAGGCTGAGGATAGCAGGCCATCACATGATCCAAAGAAAAATGACCAGGCTCCCTCACTACTTCAGGTAAAGGCCCAAAAAATCGAAATTTATCCATGGCTCCTAGCCAAGAATCTTCCCCCAACTTGAATTTTATATTGTTACCAATGCGCCACTCAGACCACCTTCCGACGAACGAAAAGGCCGAGACTAGTTCCTTCCATACAATGGAGCCTTTGAGGGACTTGTTTCTAGGGAAATACCAATCCTTGATTGACATGTTGGGAAAATATTTGGATTTTAAAACTCTCCCCCAAAGGGAAGTGCAATGAATGAGCCTCCATAGACTCCTCCTAGCCAAGGCTTGAGCGAAAAAAAAATGTTCTTGAGGCCCCATCTGCCCATGGCCTTTGAGAGGGAAATGTGCTTCCAACTTACAAGAGGGATGCTCCTTTATTTCCACACACATGAACAAAGGAATTGAAAACTAAGCTTGTGGATCTTAGTAAGAATCCCCTTGGGAGGTGAGGCTAAGGAAGTCAAATAAATAAGGATTCTTACCAAGACGGATTTCAAGAGTGTTAGCCTTCCTCCTCATGACAACAACCTATTTACCCACACAGAAAGATGAGCTTTAACCCTTTTCACCAACCAACGCCAATCATTAATCCTATAAGAATCAAGATTGAGAGGATCCTAAATATTTGAAGCCTCTTTTGATCTCCTTACAGGGAAAGGAAAACAAATTTTCAAACTAGTTGGCGACCCTTGCCAATACATTATTAATATGGAGGTAGGATTTATCCAAATTTAGCTCCATACTTGTGGAAACATAGAAACGAGACAACACTTCCTTCAAAACAATCACATTTTCCTCAAAACCTGTCGAGAAAATAAGAACGTCATTGATGAAGAGGAGATGAGAGACGACCTCATTGGGAGACACCTAAATTCCCTTAAGGGCCCTCGAATCCCCTGGATTCCATTAATAACTTACTCAAATCCTCTACTACCAATAAGAATAGAAAAGGGGACAGGGGGCATCCCTGCTTAAGACCACGAGATTCCCTGAAAAAAGGAGAAGGCATCCCATTGATCAGTATTGTGAAGGAAACCGATTTGATACACCCCGTGATATAGTTGAAAAAAGGCAGAGCCATCCCTAATTTTATCAGGACTAGTTTCATGAAAGACCAGTTGGCTATGTCATAGTCCTTATAGAGGTTGATATTTAATATGGTTGCCTCCAAATTAGACCTCTTGATAGAATGAAGATATTCGTGAGCTACAACCATGACATCATGAATATGACGGAATTGAAGAAAACCAAACTGTTCCTCATAAATAATAGAACTAAAGATCGACATCAGTATTTTGGTAATAATCTTGGCCACAATTTTGTACACCGCATTATAGCATGAGAATGACCTATAATCCCCTAGCGAAGAGCCGTATTATTTCTTAGGAATCAACATGAGGAAAGTTGAAGTGAAATAAGAAATAATTTTCCCTGATCATTGAGACTATCTAACCATCAACATAAGGTATTCCTTAATTAAATCATAAAAACCTATGAAAAAATTCTCCATGAATCCATTAGGGCCTAGGCACTTCCCCTTTTTCATGGAGAAAAGAGCGTCATGAACCTCCTCCTATGACACTTCTTCCAACAAGCTTTGGTTCATCTCATTAGATATAGCCCTACCAAATTTTGAAACTACTTCCAAAATTTCCTAGATGGAGCATCCACATGGCTCGCTGAAGAGCTCCTGAAAATGCCTCACCCTAGTTTTGTCCTTTTTGATAAAGGATATAGATTTACACCCGTCTGGCCTACTAATTTTCTAGATTGTGTTTAAGTTCTTCTGAAAATTAGTGAAATTGTGAAAACAATGAGTGTTGTTATCGCCCTCCTTTATCCAAATTTCCCTGCTCTTCAGTTTCCACATGACTTCTTCTTTTTCGAGAGGGGATCACATTTAGCTTCCAAGGATCGAATCTCACTAAGAAGTGTAGTAGTGTAAGGACCTTCTATCCTGACAGTGGATTTGTGTAATTTTCTCCTCAAATTCCAATAATTTGTCTTTGGAGTAGATAGAAAAGAATTTTACCCATGATTTGATTGCTTTGTTGACCCGAGAGAGGTTGCTCACAAACTAGGACATGAGTATCGAGAATCACTCGTATTCAAATATGTCCAAGCAGATTCCACAAGAGCTTGAAAATTGACCTCACATAACCAAGAAGGATTAAATTTGATGGGGGCATACAATAAATCCTCTCTTCCATAAAATTTTAGAATAATGGGTTGATGATCCGAAAGTCCCCCGATAGCTATAGAAGATTTCAGTCTAATATTTCTTCCCAAAGAATCCTCCAAAACTAGAAACCTATCCATCCTCTTTGAGACCGAGGCATCATTAGAATGCATGTTGCTCCATGTCAGGGAAAAGTTTACACACTCCGAGTCTACCAGGTGAATATTTTCATGAAGGGAGGAAAACCATCTACTCTAAGGGTCAGGACGGGGATGATCACCCCACACCTCTCTAAGGGAAAGAGTGAAGTTTAGATCCCCTCCTACAATAAGGTTTGGAATGGATAAGACACCATAAGACTTCAAGTTATCCTAGAAGGGAATACGCTCCACATAAGTCCCATAGACATTGAAAATATTGAAAGAAAGGCCTAAATCCCTAATTTCCAATGTCCAAAATCATAGATTGAGATGAAGAAGAGAAAGAAGCCCTGCATGTTTCCCCCCAACCTGTAATAATCCCCCTAGAAAAACTAGACACATCTAATGCATTGAAGGACCGGTTCTTAAACCAAGACTCTAAGACTGCGATGGATTTAGACCCCTCACACATGGTTCCCTATATCAAAACAATATTCAAATGATGACTTTGAATTAGACAGTTGAGAGATAGTTTTTTCCGGGTGCTCCCAGAATCCCTTGCATTAAAAGATACAATGATCATTTTGAGGGACCAACTAGGGTCGTCTCTACTCTTAGGATCCTTGATAAGGTTGTGTGTTTACCCTTGTGAATATCCATGAATGTTTTTTGTTGAGCCTTATGAATGGTGGATTAATGACCTACCAGTTTCACCTGGATGGGGTCCAAGTCAAGCCCCCCAGAGGAAGCACAATTGTCAAGATAAGAGGCACATGATCAAAGAAGATATAATTTTTTTTAGGGGGGAGGGGATAAGGGATCTTTGGAGGGGAGGTCGGGGGGATTTCTTTCACATCGAGAGTAGAACCATAAGTGTCCAAAAGGGCCACGGGGGGAGAGATAGAGGGAACCAAAGGGTTGCAAGAAGGAGGACTAAGAAAAGAGGGGAATATGATGGGAGGCAGAGGCAAGTCAGAGAGGAGGGAAGATGTCTGATAAGGGACTTATATCAGTGAGGGAAAGGAGGGATTCGAAGCTAATGAAATCGCTTCAAAGTCAACATAAGTAGGATAAGTATCAATCGTTATTAACAGACTGCCATGGGGGAGTAAAAGAGACGAATTTCACTTTGGGGACACCTCAATCGACTAATCAGAAAATAAAGGAGAAGGGGAAGTCAAAGAAATGGGAGCAACATAGAAAGGGGGAGATGTACCAAGAGAAGATGGGAGAGGATCCCTTCATCACCCATTTGAAGGTGAAACCTTCATACCAAAATCCTTACGAGCACTTGAATTTTCCAGGAAAATCTTGACATTGATTCTTTCCTTCGTTCCATTTTTTACCCATGTCTTCTGATTATGAAAGCAAGGGAATGATTCCTTTGTGCAATTATTCTGGACATGGCCAATTTTGTGGTAGGAGAAACAACGAAATGACATGGACCAATAATCAACCCATTGAAGCGATGATTTGTCTCCATGAAACAACAAGAATTCACCCACCGAGCCATCCCTCAGGTCAACTTCGACCTGAACCCATGCCCAACTCTGATCCTCCTTTGTTTCCCATCCTAGTTCTAGGGCTGAAAAATTCCCAATATTATTTCCCAAAGAAACGAGGGAGACCTTCAAGCAATAATCCAATGAAAAACCTAGAAGGATTGCCTAGACTTTCTCCATGGCTTTGTGAGACCTAGTCAGGTCAAAATCCACACTCCAACATTGAAGGATGAGTTTAGATGACCCTCAACACCAACTCTTAGCTAAGACTGCTTCACAATCCTTGACACATTGAAAAATAAAAACTATCCAACCTATTATGAGAATATGGAATGTCGATT
>JASDQU011443502.1:0-16903 GCA_032191745.1 Picea mariana | reverse complement strand
TGATTGTATAATTATTCAAAGTGAATACAAAATAAATTATTTCAATAATAAATTTAATGGAGAAATTAGAAGTGGGTTAACCCTAAAATAAGGAAAGTTGGGCCAAGTGACCTAGAAGATGTTTTTAAGGAAGCTAGTTGGAGAGTATAAATAAGAGACAAGGCTTTCTCATTTTAGTTACACTTGAGAATATTGAATATCTATAGGTTTATGAGGTAACCAAGGATATCTAAGCCAAAATTCTGACGGACGGTGAAGAAAAGAAAGTTGAATTGCAAGGAAGGATAAATTCTTTTGATGGTGCTTTCTAAGGTATGTTATTTACAGGTCGTCTCACCATTTTCGCTATAACGTTTTTTCTATAATGATTCAGACCCTGAAATTTCTATGCCATTGAGAAAACATATCCAAGTATCGGTGGTAAAAACATTAGCTTGTGTTTCATTTTATTTTTGAAGTTACACTCTGTGGAAAATAGGGTTTGTGGCTAGTCCTGAAACTAGTCAAAAACAAATGTTTCTGGTAAAAACATCATAACATCTTCATAATAGATACAAATTCATTGAAACCAAATGTTTTGGTTAGGGTACAGTCTATAGTATGTTGTGTAACCATTTCATATCAATTAAACAAATATTCCATGTGGGGAACGCTCTACAAGGTTGCTCTTTAGAATAAGCCTGAATTCAACAAGGTATGTCATTTTTGCTATAAATCCTTTTCTGAGAGGTTTCAAGTAGTGAAACCTGAAAGAATTTCATACAAAACACTAAAGAACATTGTGTATCAGTTTTAGGTCTTTATGCATTACAAGTACAAAGTCATGATTACTTCAAGTTAGGGTTGTTGACTAATCCAAAACTAGGCATGTGAGACTAAAGAAAAGTTTGATGAAAATGCTAGTCTCTTGTTGTTGAAGTTAAGGAAGGTTTGTAGGAATGTGATCATATACACCAGGTCTATTAAAGAGCTACAAATCAGATTTGGATGATGAAATTGATGAGGGATTTTGGTTGAGGTACATGTTGAGTACATGGTTGAGACAAGTAGTTGATGAGTTGGAACATACATGACGTGTATAGTTGATGATGTTGGTACATATTGATGACTCAAAGTTGATGAGTAGTTGAAACATGATTGGTACATACTTGGTAGATGGTTGGATGCACTTGTTTATGGTACAGGCTGATTACAGGTTATTTGGTACAGGTTGGTGTATGGTTGATGCACTTGTTTATGGTACAGGTTGATTATAGGTTGAGGTACAGGTTGATGCATGTTTCAGATTTATTGATACAGGTTTACAGTGGTATATCTCATAGTGATAGGTTGACAGTGGTTCCATCATTCTACTTCTACTTCAAGGTGGCAGGACGGGAAAAGGACAGGTGGTTGTAGCCACCTTCCGGTTGTAGCCGAAGAACATAGGGGTTGTAGCCTCCTTCTAGTTATAGCCAGAGAATTGGGGAGTTGGAGATTCCCTCAGGTTGTATCCTGAGAAACTAGGGGTTGGAGCCTCATTCCAGTTACAGATGGAAAATAAAGGAAGTTGGTGCTTCCAATGAATGTAATTCTTCAATACATATAAGAAAAAGCATTTTGTGGTTTTCTCTCGATTTGGGTTTCCACGTAAAACACTGGTGTACTGTGTATGTGTATGTTTGTTCATTTTTTCATTGATTATTTACTCTGCAGTTATTGGATGATAATGCTTCATTGATATAACACTTGGATTATATGGTAAAAAAGGATTAAATTACTCTATTACTGATTCATTCCCCCTCTTAGTAATCCAACACCTTTCGCTATTCTTAAGAATTTTCACTTCCCTACACTCCCTAACAACTACCCCTACCCTCTTTAATTTTCCCATTAGTTTTCCTATTCCTATTACCCACCATTCTCTTCCTATAAATTCACAATCCTTTTCCCCCTGTTTTCATAGACATACCACATATTTTCCCTTTCCCACTAAAAGCTAGGTTTACATCATGGAAACTGGAAGCAGTGATACTCAGAAGAAAAGGTATAATAAAGGTGGACAAGTTTCTAGGTATGAGCCAACACAGGTCAGAGAAATCATTATGTCACCTTTCATTAATAAATCATTTGAATATGTTGGCTTCCTAGGGTTTTGTGAAAGAATTCAAGAGGTGGCCTGCCATGCTAAATTGACTAGTCTCTTTGCCACCAATTTCCAAAAGGATAAGACCATAATTGCAGGGATATACCTCACTATTTCAATAGATTCCATTTCCATAGCTACAGTTATTCCCAATCATGGATAAATATGGTTTAAAGGGATGGATTTGGACATTGAAAACTACAATATCTTTCTAAAACCACACTATAAAAACAATCATACTCATATCTTTCCCTTTAGACAATTGCTAGATAGATATGCCCCACTTGTGAAGATGATCATGAAATACTTCACTTGCGAAGGAAGATTTTCAATAATGTACCAGTATCACATAAGACTATTGATTCATTTCACTACCATCAAGCCACTCAACTTGCCTCATTAGTTATTCAGGAGCTTGGTCAAAATGATAGAAAAGGTTCAGAGAAAAGGGAAAGATCATAAAAAAAAATTGTTTCGTCATGGTTTGGTAAAGGTCATGATCCTCCAAAATATTTCATAAATCAACATACCTTGGGAAACATTCATCCAATCAATTTCATTTATGCCTACTACTAGTCAACCTAGTAGCCAAAGAACTCCATCAACACCACCAAGGCCATAAGAGGTTGGCTCATCCAACAATTTTTCAATTAGAAAGGCACCTATGGAAGAGTTTTCAAATACTTACAAGAAGGGGGAAAGACTGGTTTTTTCCCTTGAAAGCACTAAAAGGTTGTCTACACCTAGGATTCTGACTAGGGCACAAACTAGATCACTGCCTAAGGACACTACAGTTGACAAGGTTCAAGGAGCATTGGAGTAGTCACCCAAGAACACTTTTGACTCACCATTACATAAATTTGAATAGGAGATTTCGGACGAGCATGAGATGTTTGACCATGGAGACAAATCAAATACATAAATCATCAAGGAGCAACAAGCACAAATGCAAGAGCTAAAGGATGATCTTGCAAAGGAAAATCACATGGTAGCATTACTAAAACAAGAGAACAAAGTTTTGAAGATTAATGTGATGCATCAAATTACTTCACTAGGTCATCCATCTTCCAACAAAGAAAAGGACAAAGGTTAAACATTCATTGGTTTGGAAGAACAGGTGTAAGACAAGGAGACGATACAAGAAAAATCCTGTTCACTCTATAGGTGTTGAGATTGCAGAAAACAAGGATTATTGGCTTGGGATAGTAAACCAATACTTAGAGAAACTTTTTAAAAGGGACAACAAAGACACTAATCTACATAGAAACATGGCAAGACACTATTTCACCGAGAACTTGATTTGCAAAATTAGGCTCAAAAACATGAAAAAGAGGCTAAGGAAAGCCCTAAAGAAGCTAAAGAGGAGAGATATCCTTGATATATTGGCTGATGCATCACTGATTATGTAAAACCATAACACAAGGAGTCTTAGAAACAAATTGCAAGGAATTTTGACAATTTTGGCAAATTTTTTAAGTTTTGGTATTTTGATAGTTTTGATGTACAGAAGCGTAGTGTGGCCACGTTGTGCTTTCTCTCATAGGATTTAAATGATGAAAATTTTACATTCTTGGATAGGTATTGACCTATACTTCACATATATATATTTTTTTGGCCATTTCAGATCACAATGTTGAAGAAAATTCCAAAAATCATTATAAAAAACAGGTCTCTACCACTTTGTCAAGACCTTCATTGCACTTTTGGGAGTAACTGTGGGAAAATGCAATTTTCTCCCTGTTGGAGTTTCCATTTGGTTTTCTTGAGGTGTATGATGACAACTAGACATCATAATATTTCCAATTCATCTTTCATAAGTGGATTTGGAGCATGGGAAGGCCTTTAAAATCCCTTCACAAGTTGGGCGTTGCGCTTTTGCAGATTGGTGTTGCATTTATGGGAAATGTGATAGTTTTTAAATTTTCTTGGTCAAAGTTGATTCCCACTAATGTAATTCGAACTATAGTGAATGTATATGATGTAATTAAGTTTCATGGCATTGAATTATCTTTTTCCATGTGGATTTCATGATATTTAATGATTGTCAAAGTCCAATTGAGTTAGTTGAGCTAAACTAGGAAGTTTGTTTTGACTTTCCTAGCTTTAGATATTGTTAGAGATCTTTTTCTGATCTGAACCTAGGATATAGGATTTGACCCATAAGATGGGGAAAGTTGTTTTCTATCTATATGTAGACTCAATAGATTCAAGAAAAGTGTTGGATACTGGGTAATCATGGTGTGGAGCTAATGTACATCATTTGACAGAAATAATACAGTTGGGGCATTTACAGGATTCTTGTAGAATTTATATTGGTAAAGTACATATTCTTTTGTTTAATGTTTTTATCATTCTCTGTGATCATTTTATCTTTTTCCCATTCGAATCATTAGACGAAAGTCAAAAGAACAAAATTTATTTCATATACTCTGTCTCTAGTTTTGTAATGTTCTATATGTTTTTCATCTGAAGCTGAGTGAAGGAATTCTTAGTTTCTCCTCTGCTTAGTGGACTTTCCCCTCTTTTCCCTCTTATCCATTTCATTCAATCTGAATATATCTAACATAGGTGACTATCCTTCCCTGTAATGTTTTCCTATAAAATTTGCCTTGATTTTACACAGAGTCTTTGACCCAATTGCCCAATGACCCATTTTCTCTCTTATAACCAAACAATATAAAAAAAAAAACCTTGAACTGTAATAACGAGACTAACATTCTAAACTCAAAAAAATCTAAATCCCACAAAGAGATCCCTCTATGAAGCTGGCAAGGCTAGATCCCATCTTCCAAAGAGGTTTGTGGTTACCTCGGTTTCTGTTGATACAGCCCAAGGAAATTACCGAGTGCTAACATAACTAACTGAAGTAAACATTGTTATCTGAATATCTCATTAAGTCATTCATATAAAACCTAAATCAATGACATGATGCATTCATAATCATTGATAAATCTGCAAGAGAATGTAAATTCAAACTCAAAACTTTCATGGGCTTTCCTTGATGTGATTTTCATGTACTCTTGTGTAATAATAAAGCATGTTTATCCTTCATTCACTTCCACCTTAATGTTTTTGTTCATTTGCCTAAAATTGATTCTTTGAAGAGTAATACAACCATCAGTACCTTAAACATCAATTCATTGATGTAGCATACACTAATATTTCAACCAAGGAAACTTTAAAAGACAAACAAGACAATGTGTGTTGTTATTCATGGTATGGAATAGAGGTTTGCAAGGTAAGTGGCAGTAAAGTATGGGTAATGGAGGTATTTATCCAATCAACAAAGGGGTTTTCATAGCATTCTTTATGGAATCTGAAATTCAACCACCATATTTATAAAAGTATAATTGCATTAGAGGAATGTCGATCTCATGCTAATAGGTTTCCTATGATGTAGGCATAGGAACCTAGTGCATAGACCATTTTTCTCTTCTCCTAGCTAAGTAGAGATCATTTCCCTTTCTAAATAATCAATAAGTCTTTTCAAAGAAAATACAAAATAAACATAGTAGATCCTAAAAGGTGAAGATGCTCAAGTCATGCCAAAAAATGAAAGGAAATAAAAAATCTTTTCTTGACCATCAAACATATTAAAAAATAATCATAATTATGGAGAACACATTGAGTGCTCACAAAATAACTAAAGGCATATATTAATCCTAATACCATATGTTTCTCAAATAAATGTCATGACATAAAGATGAAAAACAATTTTTCACTCAACAAAGGTCTTTAACTTTAACCCAAACCCTTGACTCAATGGAAATCAAATGAATCCAATCATTCCATAAAAAAAGGTTCAGTCAAACATCAAATGAGAACTAGAAGCATTCAAGGGCCTAACACATTTTTAACCAAAATAAACAAAAAATTCCAAACTTGACAAAATGCTCCAAAATGCAACAAACAAACAAACCATTAAAATTGATCAACATATTAGAGAAAGACATCAAAGAAATTTCATCTACTTGAATGAGCCCATTCTTTCTTAGAGGAATTCTTGTTAAATTAGGTATCTATCCTTTAATACTAGGACACTATCTATGTGAAGAGATAGCTCCCATCTTCATCAAATTCCAACTTCATTTCCTGTCACATATAAGAAAAGACAATGTAATAGTTAAATATCAAAACATTAATATTAAAATAACTTGCATCAAGAAAATGTGGCTCCAAATTTACAATGAAAAACACAAAATATAAATTATAGAACCTATTTTTACTTGAAATGCATCCTCAAATTGGCATATAGTAATCTTGCTATGATAAAGAATTTTGGACCTACTCCAAAAATAGAGGAAGAACATATCACAAGAATCACATCATCTGTGTTATTTCATTCACTATTTCTTGCACCACCAATGGAACAAATATACCGAAATAAGTGTCCCCTAGGCCTCATGTATATTGGATTAGATCAAATCTTTCAATATATCAATTTCCCAGTTCTCATCTTGGTGCTCATTTTCTTCGTTATGAACAAGACCCTCTCTAGATGGACTATCATTATGAGGCTCCAAAGAATTATGTTATATATCAAGTTCATTAGAGAAAGCAAAGAGCTAGTTATCTTTCATATTGAAAAGTGATAATGTCATACTTTGTTACATATAATCCTAAACATATATCGATATGTTTATAAAGATTCTTCCTCATCTTTGACTTAAAAAATGATAGTGCACTAAACATTCTCTCATCCTCCATTGATCCCAAAATCATGGTTTGACACAAATCTGTTAATTTGAAATATTTGGATTTTTTTTCTTGTAAGTATTGGCTAGCACCTAAAATAGTCCATAATATTGTTATTGCACCATATTCTAGAGGATTCTCCAATGCACGAAATTGATTCCAGATTGTTTCAGTGAAGTATGTGGCTTGTTGAAACAATTTTGATTGATCCAAAATACCTTCAACCTATTCTCCATGTATCTCAACCTTCTTGCAAAAGTGGTCCACTAAAAGTATTTGATTTTTCCACAAAGTCAAATTTTAAAGTAGGTTGACATTTTATATTGTTTTGATATTTAGGATACACCACATACATGGCCTCCAACAATTCATCTTGAGGGAATCGTTCTCTTATCTCCGATGAAAGTGATTTTGCAATTTCTATCAAGTTGCATCTCACTGAAATGACAACATTGTCGAATAGGTCTCCTGACACAGGGCAATCTTTGGTGTTTTGTCCTGTGTTATCAATATAATGAAAAGGAACCATATACCCACACACTTCCATACATAGTATACCTTTTTCATCAAACTTCAAATAATTTTCAGTATTTTCTATATCAATGATCATAGTCCAATTTGTAAATCACGGACCTGCGAAAGACTCTGGCATTGCATATAAATTATCCAATGAAAGGTGTGAAAATTTTCTTGCATTTTTGTATTCTGCAATATACATTGAGCGACTTTGAGACATTTTCATTAGGAAATTCATTTCATATAGCATAGGAATAATTCCAACCAATGTTAATAATGTCTATGCCAGTTAGTCGAAAGAGAAGATCTTGAGCTTTATCTACACTAAAGTGATGTTCATACATCACCCCTACCAAGGACTGGTACTCACTAAATAATCTTTGAGTTGGTCCATTCAATGAGATTCATCTTGTATCAACATATTTTAATAACTTGTTTCCATTTGTAACACTACCAACAAGTTTTTTAAACTCTGAAAATTGTTTGGGACTACGAGAAAAATATGCATAAGCCTGTTGTACAAGATCTTCAACTTTTGAAACCGATGGAAACTTGCTTACTATTTTAAATGCAAGATTCATCCTATGAGCCATACAATGAATACTCAACATATACGGTGAAGTTGATAGTTGTAGTCTAACACAAAGGCCATTCCTTTGTCCTTGCATTATTGATGCTCCATCTGCTCCAACACATACCAATTTTTTTGCGATCATTAAAGGATTGATACCACCACTTTCCTTCAAACTATTATTAACATGTTCATAGATATTTTCAGTTGTAGAATTTTCCTTCATTTTATGAACCCCGAGTAGATAGGAATGTCTAATATGGTCATTAAACATACAAGTATTCATACAAATCCATGAAGTATTATCAATAGTTGTAATCTCATCCAAAGATAATGACCAAAACCTATCACTTGCAATCTTCTCTTTCATATCATCCTTTTCTACTTCAGCTAGATATTTTTCCCATTCCCAACCATTCGTTAAAGACCAATGAGAATATGGAAAGTTTGTCATTTGAAGAAAAGATAGATATTTCATGTAATCCAGATAATATGTCATAGGACGCCCTTTAGATAAGATGTGAAATACAGTGCTTAATTAAATTGTCTTGGATAACAAATTTCTTTCCATCGTCTTTTCAAATAGAGATGTGATGCTTCCTCCACCTGCCTCGAGTTTTTTCTTACTTATTAAATATTAATTATATTCATCAACATATTTGACATGTCGACATTCCTCATAATATTTCCATCTGACAATAGATTTCTCCTCTCCATCTACAATTTTCTTTTCATACACCTTTCCTACATGCTTCTCAATTATATCTAACTTCATCTAAAATGTCGTTGGCGTGCGAAGTTTCCAGCTACATATATTGCATCTAAATTTTGGTTTCTCTTTCTCATTTTTTGGAGGTAATGGTTCAATAAATGGAAATTTTGAGACCCAATCTAGTTGGAAGCCTCTCCCCATGTTCCATTGTCCTTTTTGTCTTTTCCATGAATTGGTTGTGTTCTTTTCCAATGAAATATTTCCAACATTTTTACTGCCAATTTCTAGTGAAATTGAATTTATCTCACTTTGATCACCAAAGGAACATATATCATTGTCTATTATTTGGATATTAGATGCATTCGCACAAGAGTTGACATCTCTTTCAGTGATAGGTTTCTCAAAAGAGCTCGAAGCATGAAGAGAATGTGAATCCTTGGATTGAAGTCTTTGAAATAATGATGATAGATCATTTTTTATTGATCTTTTATTCCTAGAATCGATGTTTGACATCTCAATAAATATTCCACAATTGAAATTTCAAATTGTTCTAGAAGCCAAAAGTCAAACCTACAAGAGAAATAATATAAAATTAGTAAAAATCCTAGCAAGTATAGAATATATGTATGTATTTATATTTATTATCTTTTTTAATAAAATCAAATTCTCTAACTTATCCTTTAATGTATATAGTTTTTATGATTCAACATCTACCAATTAACAACATTAATTATCTCATGTTAATCTTTATCTTGTAACCATTTTATATTTCTAGGATAGTTGTCTTATACTATTTATTGACTACAACCTTATAAAGCTTTTATATCCATTATTGACTACAATTTCCCTTTCAACAACCATAGAGATGGATTTGTTGGAAATTGGTACTCTTAAGAATAATTTGCAGAGGTAAATGAATAAATAAATGTTCATTCAAAGTGTAGATGAATGGTGGAACAGGATCATGCAGAGATATCGAAGATTGATGTCGTATGTTTTTATTATTAAATCTATTTTTAATGAACTACAATGATGGTTGGGGACCCACATTTATTGATTGCAAGTGAGACAATGATGAATGGCAGCCTAATCCAAAGGGCAATAATCACTTGAGAATTATTTCAGTTTATGAACAATGTTATGCATGTCTTAATGGTCAAACTCAAGGGTTTCTATGGTTATGTTAGTTTCAGTCAGTTATGACTATCACCAGTGATCAAATATTCTCTTACAAGGTTTTTCTTAGGGTCTCAATTCAAATTTTTATCATTTCTTTAGGTTTTCAAAATAAAAAAATTGGTCACTGGCTAGTGTGTCTAGGTCTATTACTGCTCCTTTCAAAAAATTTCATGTTCCAGTCATTGCCATCACTCAGTGGGATTTGTCGTCACTGAAAGGTCATCATAATTATTTCAGTCATACCATCATGGTCCACATTCATCCACATGGATACCAATTAGTGGGGAAAAGTGGTTTAAGAGCCTAGACTTGGATGTGTAAAACTACAAACCCTTCATCAAAGGTAACTACAAAGACATCATTAAGAATATTTTTTTTCCTTTTGGATAGCTCCTTGAGAATTTTTCTCCATTGATGAGGTTCATTATGAAGTATTTTACATATGAGGGCATATTTTCAAGATTGTACAAGTATCATGTCAGATTGCTCATTCATTTCACAAGGTTAAAACCACTTAACCTATCTTACTACCTCTACAAGAGGTTGGATAAAATGACAGAGACGTTGCAGCATAGACAAGGTGATCATCAAGATAGCCTTTTTCACCTTGCCTTCATCAAAATCATTGTATTGCATCAACTTGCACAAATGAACATCACTTGGGAGACATTCATTCAGTCAAATGTCTTTTTGACTTGTGATAGTCAACCTACTAGACAAAGTACACCATCAACACCATCCAAGCATACTCAGAGAGTCCAAGAAACTCACTTTTGGCACAAGAAGAACAATCTACTAAAAACATGTCACTTGGAGAATCTTTGAAGGCAAGTTTTCTAGAAATGTCATGTTTAATCATCTTTTTTCCTAACCGATTGTGGCCAATCAGAGATGAAAATTGAGAAACTAGAGGATATTTTTGTTCCTTAGATGACAAAGTAAAATAACCTAATTCATATTTTACACAGGTATTACATCATGAGAGATACATTCACATCTTCACGACCTATTTTTTTGATTGTGCAAAGTCCTATTTTAGACATCTTTTTGCATAACCAATTATGGCCAATCAGAGATGAAACTTGAGAAATTGGAGGAGGTTTGTGCTCCTTATATTCCAAAGTAGAATAAACTACTTCATATTTTACACATGTATTACAACATGAGAGATACATTCAGTTGGGATTTTCCACTTTCTAGTTAAAGGTTTGTGCATAAATGGAAAAATGGATGATGGTATGCAGTTAATCAATGTCATGAAAATGAAAAATTGCACGCCTGATGAAAATTTTTATGGTATCCTTGTCGATGGTTAATTGAAAGCATGTTAGTTGGAGAAGGCATTTGAATCAATGGATATCATGAAAGAAGTAGGTCACATTCCTACTGTTTCGAGCTACACTACATTGGTTCAACATCTTTTCCGAGCAAATAGATATGAAGAGGCTATTAACCTCTTTGAGGAAATGCAGGAATGCGGTTGTGAACTTGATGTTGTAGTGATAACAAAAATGATTTCTGGGGAGGTAAAAAAGGGTCATATTTCTAAATCATGGGGTCTTTTCAATGCCATGAAAAGAAAGGGATTAAACCCTACTTGGAAAAATTATTCTATGTTCATGAAAGATCTTTGTAAAGCTGTAAGGTCAGAGGAAGCTTGCAATATTTTGTTGAAGATGAAGGAAAGAAGTATAAATATTGGTGCCAGTATTTTTCAACAGGTTGTTTACTCTCTATAAAATGAAGGGAAGCGAGACAAGGTTGTTGAAGTGGTGAGAGTGAAAAAATCATTTAATCTTGTTCAGGAAGGAAAGAAGGTTGAAACAAGAATTAATCAAACTGATATTCCAGATTTCAATCTTGACTATGCTATTGATGTAGAGAACCAGAGGAATTCACAAGATGGCCATATTGTGTTGCTTAAGAATCATTCAAAACAAATGCAGTACGATTCTGATGTAGAGGCAAGATATATTGGAAAGAGACTATGCAGACTCTAAATTTCAGAAAATACGTGGAATTATTTTAAACAAAAAGAATCAATACTCCCTATAAAAAGATTTACAAGAAAGTGAGGTGACCTTCACACCATCTCTTGTGAATGTAGTTTTTCATAGCTGTCAGAAGCATGGATATGTTGCGCTAATATTTTTCTCTTGGGTTGGGCAGCAGTCTGGCTACTGCCATACCACTGACACATACAACATGGCCATCAAAATCACAGGAAGTGCAAAATATTTCAAGTATATGAGAGGCCTGTTAGCATACATGAGCAACGAAGGTTGCCCTATTACAGCTAATACATGGACTATCATTATAATTCAGTATGGTAGGGAAGGCTTGAAAAATTCTACCTTGTTGAAATTCAAAGAGATGAAAGATAATAAATGCAAGCCTAATGCAAGTACATATAAATGTTTAATCATGTTTCTTTGTGGAAAGAAAGCAATAAATATACAAGAAGCAATGAAATTCTTCCAGGAGATGTTACATGCAAGTTTTATGTCAGACAAATCCCTTTCTGGTGTCTTTCTTACAAGTTTGCATGAAGAAGGAAAATTGATAGATGCTCGAAAATATTTTGATGTTTTAAAAAGAAGAGTGTGTTTCACAAGTCAAATTTTCTATTCAATTCTCATAAAAGGTTTCTCCAAGGTAGGAAAAATGTCAGAGGCCCTAGAGTTGGGGGATGAGATGAAAAACTGGGGATGTGTCATTGATGAATATGTGTATGGTAGCCTTCTCCCTGGTTTGTTGAGGGCAGTTCAAGTAAGTAAGGATTTAGAAATGTTGGATAGTATGAGAGATGTAGGTTATTTACCTACTGTTCATATCTATACCACTTTTATTATTCATTTCTTTAGCGAAAATAAATCAAAACAAGCGTTATGGTTTGTTGAGGAAATGAAAATCTTTTGTTGTGAGCCAACTGTTGTTACACATACAACATTAATTAGAGGGTATATGAATGAGGGATTAACTTCTAATGCTTGGAATACTTTCAATATCATGAAGGAGAAATGGCCTCCTCTTGATTTTGAAACGTACTCTACATTCTTTCACTATCTTTGTAGGGACGGTAAATAAAAAATGGCATTGGAACTACTATATGAAATGATGAAAATCGGTATTCAACCCAATGTTGTAAACTTCAGGACTATTTTTTTTTATTTCAATAGAGAAGGAAAGCAACAAGAAGCTCTGAGTGTGTTGCAGGCTAAATGGGCCTTGTCAAGAAGAAGAAAAGCTTTCATTTTACCAAAGTATGCATCTTTACAACCAAATCCTTTTCTGCAATACTTGTAGAGCTTAGTATTTACTACTCTATTGGAATTTGAATCATTGAAGTCACTATTGGAAGATAAGCTTAAAGGTAGTGTTGTCAATCTATCATTGTGTTTCACATTTTCATAGTAAACTAATATCCAAACAAAATCCATAATTTTCTTAGGAATTTCTCTGATGAGCCAGGCCTTATTGGTAAACACACTATTCATGCTTGATTTTCATGGCACAACATGTATAATTGCAATAACATGTTTGAGTGCAATTTGGAACAATAATAATATTAAGTCCACTATTAGCCTTCAGGGTGTAACATTGTACTGATGTTTTATGCAGGCTTGTTTAAACTAATGGTTTTAGGAACTGGTAGCTTTAGACAACTAACACAGTGTTAGGATTATAGAGAGGATGAACAAGCTGATTAAAATATGTTTCTATGGCCAATATAAATAGAATCTTGGATTGAATATTTGTTAAGTATATTTCTTGAAAATTTTCAAGGAACTTCCTTTCTGCCATCTAACATGCTCTAAGTAATGCAACCAAATTACTTGATCTACCCTTAGTTTCTGAGTTTTGGCCCCTTGTAACTTTTGTCCACTCCCATGATGTAGTCTTTTTCTATAAACAGAAACATTTTTTATCGAATACTGAATCAATAATTACATGGATGCCATAAGTATGATTCTTTTGGGAGAACTAGAGTATTCTTTAGACCAACCAAATTGTTGTAAAATCCTTCCAAACTATGATGCAAAGAGAGATATTTCATTCTACACTTTTTATCAAATATTAGTTCAAACATAGAGTAAAAAAATAGTGTGTTCAAAGCTAATGGGCCTTATGGTTAAGAACTTGTGTTTCCTCCTTGGAGGTCACAGGTTCGACTCTCGAACTAGATAGGGTATGTGCACCTATGTAGACTAAGCAGTCAAATCGTTGTGTGGACGGGGTCCTTTGTCCCACAAACAAAGGGGTCTTATACGTCAATTTGGCATCTGGCTAGGTGGTTGCCTTCAATTAGATTATTATTATTATTATAAATATTTCCTATCTAGATAAGACTAATCTAAGATTAGAGCTTGATAAGGAAAAAAAACCAGCACTCACCTTTCCTATTTGCACATAATTTTCATTGTCATTACTCCTAGCATTGAATATTTTATTCTCATTCTTCATATGGGACCAATTCATCATCTTCTTCATTTGTTGAAAGGTATGGGATGGAGTTGATATAATGAATCTCTTGCACAGACCAAGAAGGCTCATCTGCCAAGTCTAGAAGTCTTGTTCCTTTGAGAGAATTGCAACCTCCTTTAGACTGACCAGACTTTTGTGGAAGGTTTTCAAACTATGATGCATACAGAGTTACTGGATTTTGTATTTTGTATTAGTTCTTATTTTATACAGAGTGTCGAAATGGCATGCACAGAACTAGATATTTGTTATCTAGACAAGGTTGAACTATGAGCAAAGATCGATTTAGAAAACACAGCCCATAGATTCATATATACACAAAATTCATGTTGTCCCTACTTCCAACATTGATGATTTTCTCTAGGAGTGTGTTGTCTTCTTCACTTATTGAATGGTCCAGGAAGGAGTGTCTTGGGAAAATATTTTACACAATCCAAAGAGGATCAGCTACCAGGGCAAGTGGATCCTAGATAGATTGGGAGGTGCAGAGAAATTGAGCCTCTTGGGAAATAGACAGACCCAACACCTCCTTGAAATATGGGTTTCCATAGTGCACATAAATGATTCGAGAAATTCATGGAGCACATGCCAGCACCAAATATTTTCAGCATCATTCCTCCAGGAATAGAAATTAATCCACCAGACCCAGCTAGGTTTTGATTCCCCTTAGCTACTCCATCAAAGACAAGGTAACATTTCTTTCGAATTTGAACTCTGTAAATGTATTGCAGTTAGTTAAGAAAAGGCTAACACTAGGGACCCTTTGAACATATGTAGAACAAGATAATCAGTTTACTCAAACTTCAAAGTAAACCCTTTCAATAAATTGTTGGCAATGGATATGGTAATTAGCTCCTCCATACTTTCCTTCCCTTTTTGTGCTCTACTAGGGAATACCAAGACAAGAGATCAAATATTCCTCAAGATTTTGGTAAATTCTTTATACCAAACTCCTATTCAAAAGCATGCACTCGAACTTGTATTTTTCCATGTTGTGGTCTCTAATATATTGAAAAAGAAAAGACTAACACTGATTGTTCCTCCATACTATCAATATACAACTCATGCCAACATAGGCATGGTTTAGATATCCCCAAAGTCATACTCAGTTGGGGATATACTCAATCCACTTCATATATTACCAATAGTGATGGTCACATGGGAACCCAAAAATTTTGAATCAATTCCCACCATTTCCATTCTCGTTCTTGCACCCAATTTTAAGACCCTCAAATCCTATTTGTTACCTCCTCTGTGTAACAACTGATGGGATATGTGGCCCACTTCTAGATTCGACTCAAACCAATTTTCTTATTGTAGCTCAAACCCATTTGTTGATTGTTTTTTAGTGCATATGGTTCTGGGTGTGAGTGATTCCAAAACATTTCATCGAAAAACCAGTAGAGAGTAGAGGCTATAGGGCATACCTGAAAAGAGAGGCCTTTCAAGGGAAGTTGCCTCAGCAACACTTTATGGTTTCTATGAGTTATATACTCATACTCTTAAGTACCATTAAAATTTATATATTTGAGGGAACAAAGAATGTCATTTTAGGCATAATGATATCATCCAAAAGAAGCCTACCAAACTAGAGGAGTCAAAATTTAATGAGTCAGGGTTTTCCAAAAACCTGTGATAAAAATGAAAAAATGGTATCCAAAGATGAAATATTGGAACAATTAGACATAAAGGGAAACAAAGTGGAGGAAATTGGGAGGTAAAGGTTGTTACAAGAACCATATCAAATGATGAAGATAATTGTCCATGTTGAAACAAGGTACAACTGGATGGCAGAAACATGGGTAAAACACATTAATGTGCACAAAATAGTGAATTTGTAACCCTAAGAAAACTTCGCATAAAAATATAAATTAAACTTAACCTAAAGGCCGATTGAAACAAAAAACACAAAGTCTACCAACCTTTGAAGTAACATACTAATGCCTAAGACTAGTCTTCAATATCAATGCTAAGGAAGTTTAAGCATAGAAGACAACTTTGAGTTCTAAGCAAAGGAAACTCTAAGCAAACTAAAGCTTGTTAAGTCTTGAGAAAGATCTGAACTATTGTAACGACCCCTTCGTTATGTCTAGGAATAGCGAAGTTCAATAGGAATTTTTTTTTTCTTTTTCTTTTTAACAAATAAGAAATTAACAACATCACCTAATTCATATCAATGCAAAAATACATGACATCATAACTAAGGTGACACATGATCAGAATATAAACAAACTCTACAATATCATTGCGGAAGGAAATTGCAAACCATAATGCCAACCAATCTCATCAGATTATCACCAATAACAATAATTTTTCCAAATATAAAACTGCTTCTACTTTACCATTAAAATCATACCGTTGCCACTCACCCGCTTTGGAGACATCCCTCGCGCTGTGTCGTTTCCCTCGCTCTGTGCCGCTTCCGCTTGCCGACCAAAGAAAGCTCACCGGTACCTCCCAGCCAACGCTAGGGGTACTCTTCTTCCCCCTTAGCCCCCCGAGCCGCAAAGGGGCCACACAAGAACAAGAGATATAATAGCGTCTCAGCTAGCCTCAACGGCTGAGCTACCACTCCAATCACAGCTGAGATATACCCAACTCCTCACAAGCAACCCGTCAAGCC
>JASDQU011443501.1:10977-23141 GCA_032191745.1 Picea mariana | reverse complement strand
GAGTTAGAAATAATGCTTATTTGGGGGTTCTGTTCAGATCCGCTTATTGCTAGAATCAGTTACACGATCTACGGATCTAGCCTAGGTGAAGCGGTGATGCTTACCTATAAATGTATCTCGTTTGTTATCAATAAACTACATGTGATTTATGAGCTTAATTCTTCCAATTCTTTCAGGAGGCACGCTCTAGGCTTTGTTTATATATGTTGGCTACCACTACTCCACATTCATTGTTATGTCATCTCTACCCCCTATTCAACACTAACGTATCGCCCACATTACTCACTCTGTAATTTCCCTTCTCCTTATTGTGTCCATCTCTTGTCTTTTCAGCCATCTAATGACATGAGGAGCACAACGATAAAGAGCTCAAATTCGTAGAGGTATCACCTCAGCTCGTCAAGATCAAGTAGTGACAGCCCATGCAGTTGAAACTTGTGGGGCCCATACACCCCTAGAGGTTCAAGAAGAATTGGACCTAGCATATGCTGATGGTAAGGTACTTCGATATTTTATTATCAATGAAAAATTTGATGCGGATATCAATTTATTGACTCTAGATCTGGGTCACACCGAGCGAGGGCCACTCTTTATTCCAAAACGGTTGACCTTTATTGGCTCCTCAAAAGTATCATGGGAAAGGTCGTTGTGCACCAAAATGAATCCCAACAGGAAAGAATTTTGCAACTGGATGAAGTCCAAAATAAATTATGCGTCATGGATAGAAAGATTGAAAATCTCGCAGGAAGAGCAATAGACACTGTCAGAACAAGCACAGACCACACCCAATGATAAGCGCCACCCTCTCGGTGGAGTTATATGGACCACATCACTAATTTTCGATGATAATCTTGCTAGTTTTTTGGAGTTGTAGTCAGAGAGGAAGAAATATTTTCATCCCACTTCTTCACAATCATACAAACTATTATGCTTATAGGATTTTCTCTATTGGAATCGATGGATTAATCAACCTTTTAATTACAAATTATAATCCTATGGCCAACAATTAAAGATGTTGACATATTCTAATCTATGAATGAAATTTAATGTTCATAACATCCTAGCATTTATGAATGCATCCATTAACCTGTTTGTTTTTAACATTTACTTAATCATATTAAGAAATTATTGTCTAGCCATTTAATTTAATTACCAAATTTAGGTGATTAGCAACAATTAATATGTATACAACCCTTTATTGTATTAGAATTCACTACCTCTGCCTCATTATTACGGATAACATGTATCATATTGGGGTAGGCATTGATTTTTATGGGATGTGAACCATTTCTTGGTCGAATGCCACATTTTCCCTGCATTTCAATTTCAATTAAATCATATGTCACCAGGTGGAGCTCTGTGGATTGCTTTCTCCTTACCAGAGAGTAATGGGTTTTTAAATGTGTTGTTCACATTTCCCTTCTTGTCAATAAAAGCATGTGTGCATTTCAATTTTAATTAATTCATGTGTTAAGAGGTGGTGCACATCTACCTTCTTTACCCCATGTTGTTACATTTCATTTCATGGAATTTGGTTTCTTTGGCATGGGAGGACTCGACAAAATTTTCTTTAAATTTCCTTTCATTTTCAATCTCTATTATTTACATGGTTAATGTTTCTCTTCATTGACCTCATGCACATTGCAGTCCACAAACTTCATTAACCTCATGTAGGTTGTAGTCCCATCTTGTACGAATAATGGCACACTATCTCGTATCTAGGCTTAGGGTTTATATTTAGGGTTTATTTGCACCTTGCAGTATTTTAAGGTGTAGATAGATTTGGGATTTTATTTACAACTTATATGATTTTACTTGCAGCTTCAACAACATGCATCCACTCCTACATTGTTATGTAGGCCTATGCAGCGACGAGACTCTTAAGGAGGCCCCGGGCCATGGTGATGTCTTGGATTTTATCCTCATTTCACTAGCATTTTAGCTAAATTTGTAAAATTGGAAATCCATGGTTTTACTTTTATTTTTAGTTGAGTACTAGAGAGTCTAAATATTTCCTTTCTTTTTATAAATGACGAGGAGAATATGCCAATATCTTTAATTCCTATCATAATATTAGAGTTTTTAATAAAAAGAGTTAGTAATCCAATGATTCTCAATAGGGGATTATTATTGGATCTAGAGTGCACAGAGACACTCTGCGTAGTGCAGTTGCAAAAGACAACGTAGTGGAATTCTTTGTCGTTGAAGTCTTAGGACTTACCGTGCAGTTTCCAAACCGCATGATATACTAGGCTCTGTGATAATAACACTAAACAAAATAATATCTTGATAAACTATGAATTTAACCTTGAACATA
Organism: Picea mariana; assembly: GCA_032191745.1. Classification (NCBI taxonomy): domain Eukaryota; kingdom Viridiplantae; phylum Streptophyta; class Pinopsida; order Pinales; family Pinaceae; genus Picea; species Picea mariana. Next base: position 20,824 of record JASDQU011443501.1, on the reverse strand, counting down.
ATCAAAGAAAATAAATTTTCATGAAAGAAACTCAGAAATACATCAATGCAAAGATTACTAATATATTATGAACTTCGATGCTGCGCACGGTTATAGAAAAAAAAACTGTGTCGAGCTTCGACTCCAACGATTTCTCCAAACTTACAAAACATAGAGTTTGTGCTCTCAGACTTCTTTGATTCCTATCACTTTCTGTTATGCTCACTATGCACTTATTGTTAACCACATGGTCGACTCAATTTGTTTCAAAAAGAAACATAATTAAATTATATTAAAATAAAGTTGTGATGAGGCCAGCAACAATCATACAAGTTCTCTAAAAATGACTCAGAGCATGTACATATTTATAATATTACATCAAAATTTGAGACTCGATGCAACTCAAGGATAATATTACATCAAAATTTGAGACTCGATGCAACTCAATTCCTTGAGTTTCTATGTTGATTACATATTTGATATACTTGCCTAGTCACCATTAAAAACATAATTTTGGATTTTGTTGAAGAGGTCCATCCTCAAAATTATTGTCATAAGATAGTGTCATTCTCTCTAGACCCAAATTAGTTTCTGTTTTTTTTACATATCTATTTTTCTTTAATCATTTTCAATTAATTTTTATTTTTTTAACATATCTATTCTTCTTTAATCATTTTCCTTTATAGTATACTAAGTAGTTATTTTCTCTACTCAATGATAAGCTTAAAGTCATTTCCCTTTGTAGTATAATAAGTTGTTATTTTCTCTGATCAATGATAAGATAAGCTTAAAGTCATTTTCCTTTGTAGTATAATAAGTTGTTATTTTCTCTACTCAAGGATAAGCTTAAAGTTTATGGACCATTAACCTCAAAGAAAGTTTTTTTTTTATTTTTCCGTAAAGGAAAAAGGCATTGTCCTACCACCCATTTTTTATTCGTTATGCTTATCTTTCTGTTATTCGTTATGCTTACCTTCCTTAAAAAACGATTTCATGTAAATGGGACCATTAACATCAGGAAAAAACTGCTTCATGTAATGAAGAAAAGTGTATAATAGAGTATTGTATGTATTCAAACATTGTAGAAATGTTAACATGTTCACAGAAGACGGCGTCGTCCAACTAACACATCGCAGGATTCCCAACTAAGGCATCACAGGATTCCGAAGAGGCAGGATCAGAAAGCAGGGAATGGAACACAAAAATAAGGATCGATGGATGAACAAGATATACACATTGACACACAAGAATCTTGTCAAACAAATCGGCGGAGAATAATTCTCGCCATGGACCCCACAACACCTCCACTTGAACATAATAACAAAAACGGTCATGTGTTGATAAGGCTTTTGATATGTGGACATCGATATGAATCTCTAATGAAAAGCATCCAGGAGAAACTTCAACGATGCGAAATTTGTCATTCAATGCAAGAACTATCACAACAGCATTAGCTTTTGGTATTCCCACGATATTATGTTGACGACAAACAGCATCAGCTTTTCGTATTCCCACAATATTTATCGTTTTTGGCATGTGAGAAAAACATTGTGAAAAGGTTGGTGATGAGAGGCCTGGAATTTTACGTTTCACATGACGTTTTTTTCATCTTAATAAGTATTTGACAATTAGATACCAAATCTGCACGTCAACATTTAAGTAAAAGCCTAATCTGTCAAATCTACTTTTTATGCACGTCAACATTTAAGTAAAATCCTAATCTGTCAAATCTACTTTTTATTGGGTAAGGTATTCGTCACAATTTTAGTGGGTAATTATCTTACTTAAGGTCTTTGAAACCTAGGGCAGCTACAGACTTGATAGAGGTTAGTTGTAAGAGTAAATGAAACATTAAATTAAATTTGATGTTGCCCTACTCTTAGTTTGCTTACACTTCACTGATTTACTCAAAGGTTACATGTAAAATTTGGGCTTATTATTGATGGCTTGCAATTTGCAACGAATTTGGTAGAAATGTTGTAGCTATACTTCTATTTCCCCACCAAAACAGATAGTATTTCTTCTTTTGAAATTCAAGAAGCAAGATCTATATAACAGCAAAAAAAAGTTTGACACTCATGAATCTGCCAAAAAAAAACATAAAATGACTTACATAAAAACCAAATAACCGTTACCTAATTTTCACTTGACAAGTAAAATAAATTTTAAATTTGAAAACCAAAAAATAAAAAATTAATAAAAAAACAAAAAAAAACATAACTTATGTGTAATTCTTCCATTCTTTGAGATCAGTTGTTAGTTGCTACACTATATTTCAATGTTATGGCAGGTCATTCTGAGTTGTGTATTTTGCCACAAAATTTAAGAGATATTTCTTCATAAATACATTTTAGAACATAGATTAATATACTTAATCTAGATAATTAATATATTTAACTAAAAAACAAACCAAACATATAAGGAATTAACTTAATACTATTTAAAGCTAATTAAATTAATTCTTCAAAGAACTAACTAAATACTACTCAAAACTAATCAAATCAATTTGGCCGAGGGAAACGCCAGATGGCTGGGCGATGGGACTCGATATCCATAGGCAAACTGTGTTGTGCACAACACCGCCTCTTCTGCAGGTTGTTTGTCCACAACACTGCCTACCGCCTCCAGGCTGTCTTGAACGGGAAAGGATGGCACCCCGCAAGTGCAGGATTAAGTAGAAGGTGGAGAAGAAGACGTGGATGGTTTTAGTTACAGAAGACGTTGTAAGAAATTATGAAGATTGGACCTGACGGATAAGGAGGCAATGCAAGTTCTAGAGAATGAAGTGTGAGAATGAAGTGTGAACTAGGCATGCTCAGATGGATAATGAGGAGGTGGAGACATAAGTGGGAGACTTGGTCCCAGACCTGGGATGCATCAGGAACCAGGAAACCAAGTTTTTTAAAATGGTAAAGTTATATTAGCATGTGAAAACTATGGCTTTTCAGGATAGGGTTTTTAGGATAGGATTTTTAAAGAAGAAGGTCAAAGTAGTAGAGAGGCACTCCATCCTGCTCATCACTATGGTTTCATAGCTTGTCAAAAAATAATCAGGGGTCGTCCTGATTGCTAAAGACAAAAATGTTCCTTCCAACTCCATGAGATCATCTAAACCACCACCTCTAAATACCACCCAAAAATGCTCCTTCCAACTCCATGAGGTCATCTAAGCCACAACCTCCAGATACCACCCAGGTTCAATTGCTTGATGATTAATGCAATCTGCATAAGTTATGATCTTTATAGTCTAGATTTACTAGTTTTATTGTTTTCCAGTTTCAAGAATCTTAGTTCAAAATAGTTCAAAATATGTGTTCAGAAAAAGAATGATAGTAATGATAGTTTGATCATTTGGCATGGTTTTCCAACAAAACCAACAAACTATAAGTATTTTTTCAAGTATATTTGCATGTATATTGTTTTTTATTATAAATATAAATTTTGAATTTATTTAAAAAAATTCAAAAATTATTAATTTGTTATTTATAATAAAATAATAATAATTAATTGAAAAAAAATATTTTTTTTGAAAAAAATAATTTGAATTACCTATACCACTCATTTAAATATTTATACTGCAATAAAAATGTAAGAAGAAAAAAAATATAACAAATTAAATTAGAATATGTTACTTTAATTTAAGTTACTCATTTAAATATTTATACTGCAATAAAAATGTAAGAAGAAAAAAAATATAACAAATTAAATTAGAATATGTTACTTTAATTTAAGTTAAAAAGAAAAAATAATTATAAACTTATACCAACCATGAGAAACCAAATGAGGAGCAAAATAGCAACTTGTCCATCGTGATTGTCTTAAAGATAAGAAAAGATTTTATTGAGAAACCAAATGAGGAGCAAAATAGAAACTTGTCCATCATGATTGTCTTGAAGATATGAAAAGAGTTTATTTTGTATATAAAAATATACAGTAGTGAAGTCTTATTAGTTTTATTGGAAGATGAAAAGATAAAAATTAATTTAGTTGTTAATACTATTTTAAAAATTAATTTAGTTTTTAATATTAATTTTATTTATGAGAATTTTGAATATTATAAGAAAATTGAATTTATTAAATAATAAAAAAAATTTTAAAGTCAAAATTTTTTTTTACATAAATAAAGAAAATTAAATTAAATTTTATTTTTATATTTGAATATTTTATATTATGAAGAGTAGGGAATGTTAAATACAAATAATGTTCATCTTCAATTTATTTTTTAAATAAATTTAATAAATTATATTATATCAAAAAATTTATGGGCTAATTTAATAAGATGTTTGAAAGATAACTTGTTAAAAAGTTGTGGTGTTTACTCTCAACCTCCATTGTATTACAAATTTTACAAATTCACTTTTTTATAAATAATAATTATAATTTTAACAATATTCACTTTGTTATATATATTTTTAATGTTCAAAAAATTGTGTTAAATTATTTTATGAAATTTTTCATATAAAAAAAATAATGCAAGACCATATAATTTCCTTCTTCTATATTTATATCTCAAAGATTTATATCTTGAAAGTAGATTATGTAAATAAATATTCTTCCATATCCTTTCTTTAAAACTTTGTTCAAATTCTTTAATTATTAAATCATAATTCAATTTAAAGTATGGTCTATTAATAAATGATATAAAAATTCTTAGTTATCAATTTTTATTTCAATGGATCTTTATTTATTGACATAAAACTAAGCATATCATGAATTTATATGAAATGAGTTAATAAGTGGAGAGACTCAATTTTTATGGTTAGTTTGTTTTTTCAAAATTAAAGTGCAACCTTATTTCACTATTTGTGTTTTTTTTAAATTTAGATATTTCATTTATTTATACAATTTAAATCATATTAAAAATGATCTACAATCAATAAACTCAAAATTTCATATTTAAAATTCTTAGAATTTCCAAAATCTTATTAAATTTGAGGAAGAATATCCAACTCCGAAGTAACTTCAAAGGTTTTGATAATGAATTGAACTATAGGTTTTAGGAATGAGAATTAATTAATAGCCATTTGTTCTTTTAGAGTATCATAATTTCCTTTTTTAACAAAGAAAAAATTATAGCAAGAATTGAAGGGTTACCCCTAGAAGAGAGTTTTTTTTCTACTAGATTTTATTAGTTCTAACTAGATCCACCCATTAGAATTTTCAAATGAAATAGTTTGAAATGTAGCTAACTAATATGATAATGAAAATAATGGTATTTAAACTAATTAAAACAAACACTACATATACAAGACAATAAAAATATATGCAATGGGTAACAAGGAATTAGTTTATTGTACTAAATAACATTAACTCTAATGTAACTAAAAAATAAAAAATAATTAAGAATGTACCTACAACCTATATGTCATCTAACAATAAAAAATAAAAAAAATCTATAGTGCAATAGAAATGAATGAATTAAATGCAAGATAATAATCTAGAAATAATTCACAAAATATTATTGCATAAACTTTAGATCACAAAAAAGAAAATAAATTGAGGATAACACACAAACATATTTGAAAGTAATACTTCCACACTCAAACTAGCAAATAAACTAAAAAAGGAAAAATAAGAATAAATACAAATATATAAGAATAATCCACAACAAAAATTTATCACTCTTAGAGCGATCCAATGTACTAATAAACAACAAGAATAATCTATTCCAAATTCAAAGAACAATAGGAACCCCAACAATTATGGCTTTAAAAGGTATATTACAACAGCCCATAAAAGCAAAAAAAGGTTTCCTTAAAAAATAAAAAGTCTATTACAACAGCCCATAAAAGTCCATAATTGTTTCATCAAAACAATTGTTTCTTAATCTTTTTAATAGATGAATAATTTCATTTTTATTTGTGTGGTTGTCTCATTTTCTTCTTTTTAATTGATATTACATAGTATATAATTTTATGAGGTCCATCCCTTTTATATTTTGTCTTTTTTGATAAAGTGTAATTATATTCAATTTAAATATTTCTTTTACATATTTAAATATATATATTGATATTCTCTTTTTCTTTTTATTGACATCTAAATGAAAGGGAATACAAAATATGATCCATTAACATTAGATGTGAACATAGTTGGAGCATGTCATCTTTATTCATAAATTTGATAATGAACTTTGATCCTCAAATGAAATGTTGTTGTTATAGGTTTCAAATTCTTGTTACTTTTGTCAAATCTCCACTATTGAATTTCTCCTTTTTTCTTTATTGGTCCAAACCATCTACTTTGCATCTAGCTTTTCCCCAAAACCCTTTTATGTTATAGATATGTTCTACACATATGCTTGATATGCTTCAATAATTCCTACAAAAGAAATATTTATCAGATCCTTTCTTTATCCATATCTTAGAGTTTGAAAAAATAATTAAAAGCAAAAAAATCACCTATTTAATTAGACATTACTTCGTATAGTCACAATCCCTGTAAATAAAATAAACTTTAACACATCATTCATTATTCACATATATTTGAAACATTTCATTTAGATCTAATAAATCAACATGGATTTACTTGTGTAATCTTCATTTATTAATAATGGACTTTTTAATGAAAATATTTGTATCGCCCTCTTTTACTATGTATAGTATTGAAGGAAAGTTATTTTGAATTTGTTTTTTAAAAATTTAAAACAAATAATTCCAAATAAAAAAATTTGCATAATAAAAAATTTATATGTGACCTTTTCAACAGTATTGCACATATTCAACAGAATTCGGGATAAAATGTTATCATGAAAATACCAAAATAATTATTTATTTATTTTAAACTTCGATCTTTTGTTTTGATAGCTCATTCGAGAAACGTTCAACTTTTGTCCTGATTTCTGATTGGAGAAACTTTCAACTCCTATCTTGATTGGTCATCCGGGAAACTTTCAACCTTTTCCTTGATGAGTGATCGGAGAAAATTTCAACTTCAATATTCTTAGGCGATTGAGAAAACTTTCGAATTTTTCCTTCACTGATGATTGGAGAAACTTTCAACTTTAATCAGAGTGAATTTTAACTTTTATTTTAACAAAAATTGGGTCTCATTCTCATGATGGAAGACAATTTCCTTTTTTCGAAATAAAACTGTTAGGATGGATTCAAACTTTTATTTCCAGCCTTTTTAGAGTAAATCTAAACTTTTCATGAATGAAAGTTGGAATTGTCTTCGAATACATAAAGTGCATCATAATCAAATTTTCAGTTTTCTTTATGACCTAAAGTGAACTTTGTACCCTAATAAAAGTTTAAAATTTCTCCCTTCGATCACATTAGACCGTTTTCTATTATTCATTCCATCGATGTTTTGTTCCTCTCCATGTAGGAAGGGAATAAATAACTCAGTAGCAAACACTCAGCAACGGAACACTATAGACCCAGTGGCAACTGCGTGAGTTTTCTTCCAACTTCTACTTAGAATTTTGTAGTGTTTTTAGGAAGGAAGTTAGTAAAATAAAAACTTAATCTACATGAAGGTCATTAAACTTAAGAGAGAAAATAAGTTTACACCAAGGAAACTAAAACATATATGGAAAAATAAAAAGTGAAACCCAAAAATGATTGAAATTTTTTAGGCTTGGCATTTTTTTTTATTGATTATAAATTAAAAATAAAGTAAAAATTGATTCGATTTTTTTTGAGCTCATCATTCCAAAAACTGAATAATAATAATAATAATAATAATAATAATAATAATAATAATAATAATACCCTACTTTCTCTATATTTAAATTTGTAACCTCTTAAAAGAAAACACATAAAATCAAACTGACATTAAAATTTATATATCTAAAATTTTTTTAAACACAAATAGTCTACATCACGATTCACAATATCAACCTGGTTCCATACCCGTGAAATGCGTGACAATCCTTGTCTTGATAATGTGGAAAGGCGATGGCCATGATTAACGAAGACATAACTCGGTCTGTTGCAAATTCTGTTTATACAGAGAAACATGTAACAAGGTGAGAAGGCGATTAACGCAAATATCAAAACCGGTAGACCTAAATTGATGTAATCAATGTTCTAAAATGTATATTGTATACGGCGGACTTCGTTTCCATTTTTATTTTGTTTGGGAGCAATATACATTAAGATTAATTTTTATTTTGTTTGGGAGCAATATACATTGGGATTAATCTCAAGTCTTGTTTCTTTGTTAAGATTGTTGGGATATCATATATTATGTGGTTTCTTGGTTGATTTTATTTAAATTAGGTCAGAGATTTTAACACAACTTATATATATTATTATTATTATTATTATTTGTTTTGATCACAAGTCTGTTGATTAATAAAACTGAAATTGTTTAAAAAGTTCATCCAAGTCTATTGATTAATAAAACTGAAATAGTTTAGAAATTTCAAACTAGTTATTGTAAGGATCTTTACAATTTTAAAATTGTTTGGATTAATGTTTTCAAAATTGTTAGAATTAATTTCTACTTTAGAGATTTGATTTAGGTTTGTTAGATTTAATTGGTTGTGGAAGATTTTCTCCAATTATTTAATCCTATTTAAGTATGTGTGATTCAAAAATCATCATAAGTTTATTATGTTATTGAAGAAAAACTTCATGTATAAATATCTGCTTAATTGAATAATAAATATATATAGAATTGTTTTGTGCATACTAGATTTCTCAATTGGTATCAAAGTTAGCTGAAAATTAGATAAAATACTTGACATTTATGTAAGTATTTCTACATACTAGAATTTAAAGAAGCCTACAATTTGATATGTTGTCCGTTGTTTCATTGAATTAAAGCGAGATTGCATGATTTGTTGGAGCACCCGACGATCGATATGTTGTGACACCGAAGGATTAGAAGGAGCTCAAGATCCAAATTGATAAGTTAGGTAGCTGGAAGAAGAGATTTGCTACAAAAGAAACCGAAAATTAAAATATCAAGTCTCCATGCTTGAAATTAATGGCCACTACCTTTGAATATGAGCTAAGTGTAACATCCACCTTAACAATCTTCTCTAATACCAAAAAGTAACATCCATGTTACCAATATGCTTTGATACTAAAATGTAACATCCTCGTTACCAAATTGCTATGATACCAAATGTAATGTACTCAACTTATTACTCGGGAATGCTACTCCAAAATCTAGTGCACATATTTTACTCTATAACATCAATCTGTACAAAAATACTTGAAGTAAGGTGCTCGACCCCAAGATGGGTCCCACCACACAACTTTCCTCCTCTCACTAACTTATAACAAGATAATTAACCCAATACAATTGTGCACAAGAATACTAAGCACACAACATTACTACTATGTGCGCAACCATTCTTGCATCGCACTCAACTTTTTATTTCTTCAGACATTCCTCCTAGCCATAGACTTTGTTTCTCATATGCTTTCAACAAGAGGTCACCCCCGGGATAGGGATTAACTCCACCAAGTAAAAATGATTCTTAATGCCAGGATAAGATCTGAATTGTTCAGTCCAAGGTGTCACTGTTGCAACTAGCCTACAGTCTCTCATTCCCCACATGCATGTCCCACCCAAGAAAGTGTGCCCCTTCTCTGATCAACACTCCCTCAACTTCCCCAATTACCTTCCAAGGCTTCAACAACAGGTTTGACAAGAAGTCTCAGAGCCCTGTAACTAATGTCCAACGCACTAGGGAACAATTCCTAGCAAAACTCTCATGGGCCTGAAAACCCACCTGGAGAAAATTCTTCCATAGCAAATATATCACCTGGAAAGAATGATCATGGGCCTAAAAACCCACCTATTCAACAAGAGATCTCTCACCTTGAGAGAATTCTCACATGCCAAACTCATTTACAAGATTTTCTCTGCAAATAAGGTAATATTCATCTTTCCTCACTTGGTCTAAACCCTT
>JASDQU011443500.1:0-23280 GCA_032191745.1 Picea mariana | reverse complement strand
TCAATTATTCAAAGAATATGAATGTATTAGAATGAAAATAAAACCATTTTACTCACAGGACAAAAGCCATTAAGCAACCTGGAATTCCATATTCTTCTTTGAAAATACTCGTCCATTCTCCCAAAGATTCCAGCCATCCATTACTCCATTTGAAAAGAAATAAAAATTTTACAAAAGATATAATATACAAAAGAGAAAGGATAAAAATCCTCCTCTCCAATTCTTGGATCTCCTTTGGCTCTGAACTTTCTAATATATCTATACAATGAATGAACAGTCTGGGCGTCACTATTAATTTTCGCCACCTGAAATTTACCTCATAAAAAGACATAAATATGTCTCAAATCGTGTATTGTTTTTGGAAAATATCTACGCAAAAGGTAAATGGGTCCATTTGGGTTCTGGGTTTTCAACCATTTCTTCTAATTCTTCACGGTTTAGCTAAAATCAGTTCTGCAAAATCGCATGTCTGATCTTGACGCCTTTCCAAATTTTATCTGTTGTTGCTCATAAAATTATTTGTAGCAATCCAAAATTATTTTTGGATCAATCATCTTGAACGTATTTGGATAATAAAATCAATCCATGATTATATCCGTATCAAATATTTGATAATAGAAACCTGTGAAACAAAAAGAAACCTAAATTAATAACCTAAAAATTGTGAATAAAACAAAATCTAGAAAAATAAAAAAATGAATTTAAACTAACTATAACTTATAAACAAACATTGTTTATACTTTGTTTTGAAATATGATCTAGAAGCTTCAAGTTAATGGAGAAAAAATATTAATTTTAGTTTTTTACAAAATTAAACAAATGATAGATAATTCTTTTATTATTATTATCTTGAAATGAGATGCAAAATGAAAAAATAATTTAATTATTAATATCACCAAATGATTTCATGAAAATGAGAAACCAACCAAGATATTATTTGATGAAGTATTGAACACATTATTCAAAATAGTCAAACTTGCTAATGAGAAAAAGAATGAACACATAATCATAATTTAAACAAAAGTAAACATTTGATAAAAATTAGCGTTTTTGTTTAAATTGAGATTTCTATGCTCGTTTCTAAATTTTGACATATACTCTTGTAATGAATGTCTCATACTACAATGAATGTCTTAATTCTGTCTCAAAGCAAGCCAAGGTATGGAACAAATTGAAAAGGTTGATTCTGTAGCTGATTATAATTATCAAGATTCTAATGGGGGCCCTTTAAATTTTGTAAAAATTTAGGGGGAGTTGTTGGGGCCCAACACATGGTAGCCGATATGCAAATGTAATAGGACTTGGAAGGGCTTGTAACTAAATGGTCGATTAAATATTAATCATTCTTGCTTAACTATCAATCCCATCAAGACTAAACCTAGCATAAGACTTTAACGAATCCGTGCAAGGAATAGAATTCTAACTAAACTAGAAGCCAATGCTAAACTATGAATCAAACGGTTTGTCATTCCAATTTTTCTGTAGTCTGAGGCGAGACTATCATAGATATGACCATAAATGTGTAATGAAATCTTCCACAAGCATTGAAGGCATTTTGTAACACACCTCCTTGGGACCATCTCTTTTTTTAATTCACTCATTTGAGATTTCACCACCTTGCCCTAACCACAGTACTTAGGTACAATTCATCATTAATTATCATTGGAACTAGTAGACAGGGGTTTTCCTAAGCTTATTGTTTCATTCTTTGATGTTGGTTCTGTGTATCCTGAGACTACATTCGAGGTTACCCTGGTGACTGTTTCTTTCTCTATGATATTTTCCAGAGCTTACGATGTTGGCTCGCTCTAGTGGAACATGCTTGGCAGGCCACAACCACTGGATACCTCTTTTTGCGAGGCAAGGCTTATGGTTAATAAATTTAAAACCCTCTACGTTGTAACAAAAATTCTGAGTATAAAAATTCCTTTAAAAATATTTCCTAAATAGCACAACTGGACAGTCTATCGTTGTCTGGTATAGAGGTTAGCCTTTTATCTGAGCCCTTCGGGGATAATGTCGCTTAGACAAACTATAAATTTTGTTTCCTGGTATTGTCTGTATATTTTGTGAGTTTCTTTCTTTTGTTTTCTACCTTAAATGAATAACTGGACCCTTCGACTGTATGGGAGGCCACTTACCTTATGTTGTTCATAAATTTGAGTTTTCCTTTCAGTTAGAGTCACACGGAGAAAATCATATATCGATCTATTTAAGATTCTTGTGGTACATCTCTTGGTGCTTACCAGGGTTTTCGTTTGTTTAGAAATGGCATAGTGCGTCTTCACTGTAACCCTATCCATTGTAAGCACAGAGTCCCCTATTTCCTGACTAAGCCTGTGCTACTTCAATTTGTAGCATACTCTTCTTGTTCCCAATGACTCCCTGAAGCAAGGGTTTGAAACTAAGAGATAAATCTTCATGAACCCACACTCCGGATACATTTAATGAATCATATTCTCCAGGGTTATAAGTATGATCTATCAAATAAAATTACTCTTCTTATTCTACAACACATATAATTACTTAGGCATGATTACAGTTGTAGCCTCTTGTTGTGTAACTTTACCCAGAGTTCTCGGGTATGTCTATGGAATTACCCTCTCTGGTGGTCCTGTAGACTTAAATATGAAAATTTGTTTTATTGTTATTTTAATTTTTCTTTAAAGGAAGGGCTCCCATTTGCTCAGGATTCTATCCACGGTTTTTCTTTGTTTGTTCCCAAACTAAACTAAATTAACTAGGAAATCTTACTCTGTGGTCAAATCGGCGGCCTTACAGGTCACATTTTTGAAATGTACAATTCTTATTAGTTATTTATTATTTTAATGTATAATTATTCACTTTCTTTCTGAAGGAATGATTCAATTTTTGTTTTCTACAATCTAATGATGGGGCCCTGTTTAACTGTGAGGGTACCCATCAAGTGACTCTCAACCCTCTCCACCCCTTCGGGTTTGTGGCGACTTTTCCATGGATGCAAGCACAACATTTACTTCTGGAAATCCACAAGCTAAGTGTAGTCTGAAAAAATTTCGCATGCGTTATATTTTTGCAGTTATTTTATTCTGTCAGTTGACACTATACTAATAAAATTTCTTGGTCTCTCTATAGGAGTTGGGTGCCTTCGACATCTTCGGATTCCAAGACGTCGATCTGTGCAAGAGGTATTTGGGTTCCTATTTCCGTGCTCTTACAAATTTTTATCTCGAGTTTTATCAAATGAGACAAATCAATTCTAGCACATAGCTATTGTGGGAAGCAATTGTACTAGGCTCCTATACAGTTGGTTAATTCTACATTCCATTTTTAAGAAGGACATAAGGGTCAATCCCTTTATTGTGACATGCTTAAAGTACTTACCATTTCAAACCCTGCTCATGTGTATTATATGTGTTTGTACTTAGGACTTTGTATTTGGGTATTAATATATATTCATGTCCTGAAGTTTTACTTTATATCTCCTCTCAGGATTACTTTGATCCTATAAAACAATTTGAATAATTTTCTCTAGTTATTCATGTAGCTATGAAATTTTAGAATTAGGTACATGCTTATGAAATTCATATGTCTCTAGATTATATGTCCTTTTAACTTACGAAACTTTTATTTCTGTATTATTTTATATCAGACCAGATAAATTTGTTTATGAATAATCGAATTTGTACAATCTTGTTCAAATGGAAAAATTGAAAATAGGGAATACGTATTCAGTTTTTTCTCATGTATCTAGCATCAAAAAACCTTATGGGGTAAGTCTTTATATTTTTATTGCAATTATAATTCATGATGTACAGTTACTAACTGTAATATATATACATAAATATATTTATAGTGATTTCTGTCATACATAGCGTTTCATCTTGATTCTGGTTTTAATATATACATGAATGGAAATCTCAATTAAGTACTATGTCTCTGTGTATATTTACCTACAAAAATATAAGAATATATATATATATATATATATATCTACATAATTCGGTTCCATTCACATTGCGTGCATAGATGATTTACTCAGCAAATACAATTAAATTGTGAGGGTTTATCCTACAGTTTTATCTCATTACAATCGTAATCTAATCCAACAGAAACTATTCTTCCAGAAGTTAACCAGATATATTCTTTCAGCTGGTATATCCAATGAAAATAACATTCACTCAGAAATCTAATCCAACAGAGATAATCCATTCCAAATTAGTTTTAGAGGCATTCTGTCAGTCCTTAAGTTCAACAACATTAAATCAGATTTTTGTCCATGGTAATACTTCTATCCAGAATTAAACAGATGTGTTCTATCAGTTATTAAACCATATAACATTCAACCAGAGAAAAGATTAGGATGATATATCTAAACAGTTTCTAAATAACAAATGGAACAACCACATTCCTCCCAACCTTAGAACAGAACAACCAAATCACTTGTCTCGTTCAAACCCTAGCCTGACCATGAATCCATGAGGGCAAACTCAGAACTTCTCCTCAGCAATAGTCCTGCGGTTTTCAGCAACTTCTCCTTGCCTCACACTTAGAAAATAGTGTTCATAAGATCAAGAGATAATTCCTCTCCTCATCATACTAAGAAGCGTCTTGCCTCCTCCCATATGCTATATATGTCAAAGCATTTTCTGCCTAGGTCTTTTCCCCCTTTGGAAATTTTTGCAGCTTTCCAAATCCCTGATTTCCAGGGGTTTCCAATGGCCAAATTCATGATTTTCCACTTGTAATAATCATCCCTGAGGTAGTTCCAACATGTTCCCCACTCATGGAGTCATGGTCAGCTGATTTTAACCTTGTTGTTCCATTTGTCCATCAGCAATAAATATAAATTATTTTGTTGCATACAAGTGTCATAGTCAAGTAGCTAGCTGGGTCAAATCAAATCTCTTCCCAACAGTCATAATCATTAATTACAATTAACTAAATTCAAAATTCATAATTTCCATAAATGGAAAAAAAAATCCTTTTTCGAATTTACCAAAAACATAAATACTTTCCTAAGAAATTTCAGACTTAAAATTAATTTATTTTTGGGGACGTTACATATTGTGGTAAGAGTGGACATCAGATAGATAGTTTTTGGCCACTTTATCCACACTTATTTTTGAATAAGAATAAGGAAGATTTAAAGGCACTTGCAAGAAGACAGGTAGCAGCCCCAAGTGAAGTTAAAATATTCGAGAAAGAATATTTCTTAATGGTTGGTCTTAATAGTGTGACATATGAAAATATAGGTATGGTTCATGGATAGTGGCTCATCTCACCACATGATAGGAATGAAATCAATATTCCTTACTTTCTCATAGATAGACACATATTTCTATGTAGGATATGGAAGTAAAACTAGACAAGTAAGAGGAGATGGTTATGCAAGATTCTAGTTAGAGTCGGGAGGATTTATGGGAATAGAACATATGTTATATGTTCCATATTTTAAATTAAACCTACTTTCAATCAAAAAATTTGAATATGAAGGATATGTAGTCTCCGTCCAAGATGGATAGGTACTTGTGTATTCAAGGGAAGCTACTCAAGACACCACAATAGTTCTTGGTTTTAGGAAGGAGAGGTTATATAAGTTACTGGGAAGACTTGTAATTGGGTCTAATGGTTTCTTATATTCAACATCATATTCACCATTGGATTCAATGTCAAATTCAACATCAGCGTCAGAGGCATTGTGAGAGAGAGGAATTTTTGGGACTCCTTCCATTACAATTGGAAGAATGTGTCCATAAAAAAAAAACACCTATCAGAAACGATTTCATTATAAATATGTATAATTGTAAATTTTCAAGATGGTATGCATATGTAAATGCCTTTTAAAGTCTATTTCTATTGTTGTATTGGAAGGATTTTTAACCACTCATTAGAGAATGTTAAATTTATAGGAA
Source organism: Picea mariana (assembly GCA_032191745.1). NCBI lineage: Eukaryota > Viridiplantae > Streptophyta > Pinopsida > Pinales > Pinaceae > Picea > Picea mariana. The sequence continues at coordinate 17,386 of JASDQU011443500.1, read as the reverse complement.
TCTTGTAAAGGTTTCTCTATATAGCCACTTTTTGAAAAATTATAAGAGTGAGAGGAATATTGTAATTATTTCTAATCCTTTCGACAATATTAAAGTGTTTGAAAAAATAGGTATTCCAACAGAGGACAAACACCTTCAATAATAACTCACACAACCAGATCAAATATCAACACACCGATTTTTTGACATGGTAAAACCCCTACGGGGAAACATCCACTGCCCTAGCCAATGTGGCCACTTGGAGAAGTTTATTAATGCAAAAGAAAAAGATTAAAGAGAGATTTTACAAGAGATTTTCTCATAATCGATCATCGACAAATGACCATCCATGATCTTTAAATAGAGATCATGGAACAATTGGGTGTTAAGCCACAGATCAAGGTAGTCGTCAATATCAAGGAGAATATGAACCGTCAGATCACTCTATGTCGGGAACATATCATGACCGTCGAATTTCCTAAAAAAAAATTCATACTAAATAAACACACTAAGAAACACACTTTTAGTTAATCGAGACATTAGACCAAGTAGATCTTAACTAACTCCTAAGTGTATAAATATTCTAACATCCCTCCTTAAGAAAAACTTGGGATAGGATTGAAGGATTTACAATAGTGACACAATAGGAGAAGGAAGGAGACATTAGAGCCTATCCCCCCTTAATGAAAACTTATTGAACTCCTAACATAGATCAAGTTTGCAAAAATTCACTTCTATAAGAGACTTTGTGAAAATGTTTGTAACTTGATCTTCTGTAGGGAAAAAAAGCACTTTAATAACTTGATCATGAATGAGATTTCTAATGAAGTGCAAGTGCAACTCGATGTGTTTGGTGTGCTGATGTTGAATTGGGTCTTTGTAAATATTTATGGAAATCATATTGTCACACCAAAGGTTGGTCAGATGTTGTTGCTAGAATCCAAACTCTGAAAGGATCTGTCGAAGCCATAAGGCTTCCTGACTTGCATTTACTGCTTCTTGGTACTATGTTTTTGCTGAAAAAGTGCAATAGCATGTTGTTTCTTATAGGCCCAAGTGATAGGTCCTGAACCAAGGATGAAAACATAACCTGTAGTAGACTTCAGATCATCAGTGGTGTCAGGCCAATCTGAATCAGTGAAACCAACCAATAAAGGAGTCCCCCCTGAACTATAATGTATCCCAACCTGAACTGTACCCCAGACATACCAAAGTATCATTTTAGTTGATTTCCAATGGATTTCATGGGGTGTTTTCATATACCAGGAAAAAAGACCAACAAGAAAGGAAAGATCAGGACGAGTATGAGTCAAGTATAAGAGGCTACCAACTAACTGACAATACAAGGTGGAATCAACATCGGGATAAGTACAGGTGGCAGGAAGCTTGAATCTAGATTGGAAGGGAGAAGGGGATGGTTTACAATCTTCCATATGAAAGTGATGAAGAATGTCACAAGCATAATTAGACTGGGAAAGAAAAATTTCTTCATTGGTTTGTAAAACTTGGAGGCCAGGAAATAGTGCAAAAAACCTAAGTCTGTCATTTCAAATTTATCCTTAAGGTTGGTTTTCAAATGGTTTAAAAATTTTGAGTCACTACCAGTAAGGATAAGTTCATCAACATAAAGGAAAATAATTATGAGATGGATTCCTACTTTCTTGGTATAGACATTAGGATCAGAATGGAATCTAGAAAATCCAGTGTCAATAAGAAAGTTGTCCATTTTGGCATACCAAGCTCGGGGAGCTTGATTAAGACCATACATATATTTATTAAGGTGACAAGCAAGTCTAGAGTCATTCTGGACATTTCCAGTAGGTTGTTCCATGTATATTTATTCCTTCAAATCCCCATGCAAGAAGGCAGGTTTAACATCCATCTGATGGACCTCCCATTTATGAGAGGTAGCAAGGGAAAGAACTAGGTGGATGGAATTCATTTTGGCTACAGGGGAAAAGGTTTCATTATAGTCAATTCCTTCAACTTGGGAAAATCCTTTGGCAACTAACTAAGACTTATGTATTTGAACACTTCCATATGATGCATACTCAATTCTGTAGACCCATTTACATATGAAAAGTTTTCTTCCTTTTGGAAGAGGTACAAGATCCCAAGTATCGTTTTACATTAAAGAACGATACTCTTCATTCATTGTTGTATCCCAATCTCAATGACCTTAAGATTTTGCAAATGTATCTGGGTCATGAGTCTCTGAAACTTGAGACAAAACAAAAGAGGCTCACTGGAACTAGAAATGTGTCTGACGCTGATCTGAAGGATCACCAACAAGATCACTAGTTTCTTCTCTTGTTGAATGGACCCATCTAGGAAGTGACAGTGTGTTGGCATGTTTTCGGACAGAGGCAGAGTATGCATGTTTTTCATTGATGGAAAATATCAGCACAATCAGCAGAGCAATGATGGCATGGCAATGGAAAGATCAACTAAGAAGAGAAGCAATGATCATTGGATCTCATTAAGAATCCCCTATGACCATCATATATGAATTCAAATAGGAGTAGCGCGCAGTAGAAGAGAACAAATATTTGGGTCCTGATCAGACGCCTGAGATCTGTTCTCTTCTACTGCATGCTACTCCTATCTGAATTCATATCTGATGGTCTTGGAGGATTATGAATGAGATCCAACTATCACTGTTTCTCTTCTCAGTTGATCGTTCCATTTCCATGCAATCATTGCTCTGTTGATCATGTTGATCTTTTCCATCAATGACAAACACGCATACTCTGCCTCTGTCCGAAAACATGCCAACAATCTCCCCCTTTGGCATTGATGGCAACCCCTTGAAGAACATCCAACTTTACCACTGTATTGAAATTACCACACTTTATCCCCCTTTGACATCAATGTCAAAGAAGAAACAAGCTCCCCCTAAGTTGTTGCAATACATCTCGAAGGTATAATATATTGGCAAGCATATACTCCCCTGAGTTGTTGCAGTATTCTTCGGAGGTATCATATATTCAACCAACACAAACTCCCCCTGACATGATGGACCCTCTTAGTTTGACAGTTAGGTCATGCCCAACTTCTGGCAAAGATATCCAAAAGGTGTCGCTGTTAATGGTTTCGTAAAGATATCAACTATTTGTTCTGTGGAAGGAATATAATTCACCTGAACAATTATGTTTGTAACCTGTTCTCTGAGAAAATGGTATTTTATTGGTATGTTCTTAGATTTTGAATGAAGTATAGGATTCTTAGAGGGACTGATGGCACTGGTGTTATCACAGTGAAGTGGAATGGGATCAATGTAAGTTACCTTCAAATCTGCAAGAGCTTGTATCATCCATAAAAATTGTGTGCAACAAGTAGCAGTAACAATGTATTCTGCCTCTATAGTTGATAATGAAATGGATCCTTGTTTTTTACTAATCCATGCTACTAATGAGTCACCCAGGAAGAATGCTCCTCCACTGGTGCTTTTTCTCTCATCAACACAGTTTGCCCATTCAATATCTAAATAAGCAGTTAACTGAAAGTTCTGATTTCTGGGATACCACAGACCGTAATTCATTGTGCCCTTCAAGTACTTGAATATCCTTGTTACCACTACTAGATGACTTTGTTTAGGAGCAGATTGATAGTGACCTACCATTCCAACAACTTGCATTACATTAGGATGGGAAGTTGTGATGTACAGAAAACTGCCTATCATTGATCGGTATGTCCTTTGATCAACATCAGGTGAAATATCATCTTTACTAAGCTTGCAACCAACCACCATAGGTGTACTAATAGGAGAAGAATCTTCCATCTGAAATTTCTTCAACATCACTTTCAAATATTTTTCTTGTGTGATAAATATTCCTGCAGAACTCTGTTTAACTTGTAAGCCAAGAAAGTATGATAGTTCTCCTATAATGGACATCTCAAACTTTGTTTTCATATAGTTAGCAAACCATTRGACATAAGATTCATTAGTAMAACCAAAAATAATATCATCTACATAAACCAAAACAACCAGTAAATTATCACCTTCAAAATTAATGTAGAGATTGGTCATGTTGGCTAGCTTCATCAAAATGTTTAGGTCCAGTCATAGATAAAAASGAAACATGTGATTTTTCTGAGTCTTTAATCAATTTTTTTCTTGTCTGAACTCCTTTACTTATATCTTCAATTATCTGATTTTCAGGATGATTCTTTCTAACAATTCTAAGAGGTGATTTTGCTTCTTTCTGCTAATTTGTGTCAATAAGAGTATYAGTATCTTCATCTAATTCAGATTCTTCTCTTTTTGATACTTGGACCTGTTCATCTTCGTTTTCAATTATATCTTTTGTGCTTGGTTCAACACTACTTACATTCCGTACTCGGATTTCTTCAACAACTTTTATGTCGATAAAATCAACCAATTTATGCATCCTCTTATTGTAGCATTTGTAACCTTTACTGTTTGTAGCACAACCTAAGAATATACCTTCATCAGCCCTGTCATCATGTTTGCCAATATTTTCATAATTATTTTTGATATAACATTTACTCCCAAAGACTTTAAAATGCTTGATTGAAGCAGGTCTTCCAAACCATATTTCATAAGGAGTCTTGTCGTTGTGTGGCCTGAGATGAGCTTTGTTAAGAATGTGAACAACTGTATGGATTGCTTCCACCCAATATGTTTGAGATATATTCCTTTCATTCATCATTGATCTTTCCAATTGGTGTACTGATCTATTCTACCTCTCAACAACTCCATTTTGCTGTGGAGTCCTTGGGATTGTGTACTCTCTTTTGATCCCATGTTTATCACAAAAATCTTTGAAGTTCCATGAGTTAAATTCTCCTCCTCTATCATACCTTATTGCCTTCAATATTTTTCCTGTTTGATTCTCAGTCAGAGCCTTAAACACTTTGAATTTTTCAAATGCTTCAAATTTTTCTTTCAAAAAGGAAACCCATGTTAGTCTATAATAATCATTAATAATCAACATAAAATAGTTTTATTTTCATGTACCTACTTTTCTTGATGGTCCACATAAATCCATATGTACTAACTGGAGAGGTTTTTTTGTTGAAGGAAAGTTTTTAGATTTGAACTGTGTCTGAGTAAGATTTCCTATCTGGCATGGTTTACAAACATAATCATATGGATTTGATATGTTTGGAAGATCCTTTACTGCCCCACTGTTTTTTTATCTTGATTATATGATCAAAATTTAAGTGTCCAAGTATCCTATGCCATAGCCAACTTTCATCATACTTTCTTAAGTGGCATTCTTCTTTTTCTTCTTTTAACACATAGACATTGTTTTATGTTCTTATCCCTTTTGCAACTAGCTGTCCTAAATTCACAGATTTTATTCTACAATCTTTAGAAGTAAAAACGACTTCACATCCTCGGTCACAGACTGGAGTGACACTAATAAGATTATGTTTCAGACCTTCTACAAACAACACATATTGAGCTTTCCATTTTCCATTACTCAAACGTACCATTCCTTTACCTTTTATTTTTCCTGGTGCATCATTTCCAAAAGTTACATTCCCTGATTTGCTTTCACTTAGAGTTAGAAACTTGCTTTTTTCTCCAGTCATATGCTTGGAACATCTACTTTAAATATACCAGGGATTCTTTTGTCTTAGGGCTGATAATGCTAGTATACATTTGTCATCTTCTTTCTTCTCCCAACTCTTGAAATTTTCAGTAGTGGGATTCGAGTCTGGCTTAAAATTCTTTAAGCAACAATCTGCAGCTTTATGTCCATAGTTATGATAGATGTAACATTATGGTTCACTGAATAATAGATCATAATGATTGTTATGCTCATAATTGTTGTTATGTTTCACCTGCGTCCTTCCCCCATCCATCACATGATTTATAGTTTGTGGTCATTTGTTTCTTGGTTGTCTCAAACTTTGATGTGGCAAATAATAATTCCTTGAGTATCTTGATTTCACATATCTAGATCTTAAAGAACAGTTTACAAATTTGTGACCAAAGTTAGAACAGAAAAAACAATAACCATAGAAAAAACCTCTATACCTGAAAAAAGGTTGTAGTCGATTTCTTCCATGTTGATGATTTCTTTGATCAGAAAATGTGTTTGTGTTATTTCTTTGATCTACAAATTAGGTTCTAGTACTTTTTCTTTCATTCCTTCTTGGTGGCTGATTTTCTTTCCTTGTTTCTGCAGAGTGGTTGTTGTCAATGATTGTAGATTTGACAAAATTGATGGGTTCTGTATTACTTGGATGATCACTACTTGATCCTTCCTCATAGCCCAAGCCAACTTTCAACTTTGGATTTCTTTGTTAATTTAGAATGGAAGTTAATTCTTCTGAGGCTTTAATACTTGATAGATTTTGGTGATACAATGCCTTAAACTTCTCCATTTCTTTTCTGGTTTTTACTATCTCTTCTTCTAAGGCTTCACACCTCGCTTTATTCTCTGAAAATTGTTGTTTCAGTATGTCTTCTATTTTATTTGCCTCTTCTAACTCCACTTTTAGTAGAGAAAAGTTTTCATCAGGTTTTTCACCATTCATTTTAAACTGCATCAACAATTGTTTTTGTTTTCTCTTATTACATCTGAGTCTATCAATTTCTTCCAAATCACTGATTAATTCACCTTCCATATCCACCATAGCTTCTTCATCATCCATTTCACCTCTTGTGTGTTCATAATCAAGATTTCCCATAGCCATAATCATAAAATCATTCACTTTGTCTTCACATGATGAATCATTATCTATGTCTTCTGAGGAATTGTCATTGTTTGCACATAAACTTTTATTTTTACTATATTTCTTGAATTTGTACTTCTTTTCATCATCAGAGTGATGGTCCTTTTTCTGGTGGGGACACTTAGATGAAAAATTACCTATCTTACCATAGTTAAAACATTTGAAGGGAAACTTGCCTTGATATTTTCCTGATCCTTTCTTTAACCTTCTCACAAATTTTTCCTCAATATCATCTAAATGTGAATCAGTATTCTTGTCTTCTTTAAAAGATGCTTCTCTAGTAATGGATTTATCTTTGTTGATTGTCATTTCATATGAAGTTAGAGTTCCTAGGAGTTGATCAATGGACAGATTTTTAAGATCATTTAGTTCTTCTATTGCAGATACTTTTGGATTAAATTTATCAAGAAGAGATCTTAAAATGTTTTGAACTAAAAATGATTCTTCAATATTCTCACCAAGACCCTTCATGGCATTCACAAGTTCTTCAACTCTTAAAAAATAATTTCTAACTATTTCATCTCCATTCATCTTTAGTTGTTCAAACTTCAACCTATATGTTTGAAGTTTGGCATCTTTTACTTTCTCATTTCCTTCATAATTGTTAATAAGTTTATCCCACATAGCTTTAGCAGTTTCAAGATGCATCACCTTTACAAACTCAGCTTCATTTACTCCATTCAATATAGCATTCATTCCATTAGCATTAAATCTAAACTCTAACTTATCATCCTTGGAAGCCAGCACAACAGGCTTTGCATATCTAGTCTCTACTACATCCCAAACATCATCACCTAAGGCCATTAAATATGTTCTCATTCTAACCTTCTAGAAGGCAAAATTTGTTCCATCAAATAGAGGAGGCTTAGTAGTTGAAGTCCCTTCATGACTTGTCATGTTTAAGCTTACAGATCTACCTTTGAATAAAAGGAACCCACTCTGATACCAATTGTTGAAATTACTAAGACAACTAAGAGGGGGGGGTGAATTAGTTGTTACTGTGCTTAAACAATATTAAGTCTATTAAACCATTTTTAATCTTCTCCAAGTGATCATAAATATTATACAACCTATGGAAAACATAAATAATGAGCATCAGTCACACATAAGATATAAACAGAGACATATTTTCATGAGGAAACCCATAAAGGGAGAAACCCTCTTCTTCTTCGAAATGATAGGCAGTCTTTTAGGTTCTATACATCATCTATAATTGAGAACCAACTCAATGTGAGGCTGCTACCTCTGTTTTACAAGCTCCAACTTGTTTGAGAGCACCAACTCGACTGATCGTCATTGGATCCATAAGAAGGAGCATGATCTTTACGTGCAAGATGAAGCAGGCCTACAAAATCTCGAAAGTAGGGGGACCTTCCATTATCAAAGAGGACACATGGAGAAAGATCAGAGCATTTCAAAGACTCTATTTCGGAGTTTCGCAGATTGGAAAATCCAAAGGAAGGAGGTGCTCTAACCTCTTGAACTCACGATATGCAATATCCCGAAATGATCTAGGTCGTCGGATCAAGGATTGATCTAAACCTTTGGATCAAGTTATGGTGTGGAACATTGGATGTAGAGAACACATGGCGAGTGATTGTTTTTTAGCTGACTGAAAGGTCAAAGAAAGGAGGCTCCTAACCTCTCAAACTCGTGATATGAAAAATCGTGATATAATCTCAGCGGTTGAATCAAAGACAAATCTGGGTCGTCATATCTAAGTGACACGTGGCAGCCACTCGGCTCTTGACATGTCATTGAGTGATGCAGAAATGACGTCACTTCGTGAGTTCTTGTTTCTGGAGTTTCAACTTCAACACTTCCCCAAAGTATCGAAGGCTCAAGTACTGGGGCAGAGGAGAGTCGTCCGATCACCGCGGATGGTGGACCGTTGATCTGGCTCCATTTTGGAGTTTCAGATACTGGGAGTTGGAGGATTCAAAGACACTCATGGCAAGAATGCCTAAATGTGAAATCGTGAAGCACCTTTTGGCACAACCTGTGGTCACTATCGGTGGTCACGTGAGGGGAAAGCGCTAGCAGAGCTAAGCTCCTTTTCAATGATCACAACATGAAGAGTCGAGACTCTTCACCACAGGATTACCAAAGTCGTGAATCATGAAGTGCTCATTTGGTTAGCGAGTGGTCATAGCATGTGGTTACATGGTCACGAGAAGGGAAGGATCCAGTCCATCTAAGCTCCTTTTCGGAGTTTCAGGGATCGCAACTTGGAGTGTCAAGACCCTTCAACACAGGATTGCCGAAATGAAAAATGTGAAATGCATTTTGATTAGGCCCGTGGTCACAGCCAATGGGAATATGGAATAAGTGTGAGACCCAACACTTGTAATTCAACAATGCAGGTTAATCAGGAATATGATCGAAGGGTTATTGTTTTTCTTCAAAAGTTAATTGATCAGTTATGATTCAATTAGTTGAATTGAATCATGATTATTGAATGGTTGGCGATTCAGTCACTGATGCATTTTTGCCAGGGTAGATTCGAGTTGTAACTACAGAGGCTGGTGTGTATAAAAGGGGAGATGCAACAACTGTGTAAGGTTGGATGTTCTAACCGAAAAATGAGATGAACTATAAGAAGGGTAAAATTATAGTATGCAAAGCATGAGATAAAACTCAGAGATGAGTAACATTCGCTGGACAAACAGAAGAAAKAGCATAATTGTAGAATAGCATGAAGCAGAGAAGAATTGCAGAACAGTTTTTGAACCAGAGAAGAACTACAGAACAGTGAAGAAGGGGTAAGAATTGAGATACCTGCATTGTTTTTTTGTCAATCATTTATTTATAATCAGGGAGGTAGGGTGGTGTTAGAAAGGACTGTAGTTCTCTATTATTCAAGTTGGTGCTTGAATACTGTAAGATGAAGCTTCCATCTAGTTGTGGCTAGAAAACATGGTGGCAGGGTGGTGCTCGAAAAAACACAGAGTTTTCTGTATGTAAGTTGGTGCTTGTATAAATACAGTTGGTGCTGGAACATTTAGGGAGTTGATTCTTCCTTCTAGTGGGTGCTAGATAAATTAGATAGTTGGTGCTCTCAAACAAGTTGGAGCTTGTAAAACAGAGGTAGTAGCCTCACATTGAGTTGGTTCTCAATTATAGATGATATACAGAACTTAAAAGACTCCCTATCATTTCGAAGAAGAAGAGGTTTTCTCCCTTTATGGGTTTCCTTGTGAAAATATGTCTTTGTGTATATCTTATGTGTGACTGATGATCATTATTTATGTTGTCCATATGTTGTATATTATTGATTATCACTTGGAGAAGATTAAAAATGGTTTAATAGACTTAATATTGTTTAAGCACAGTAACAACTGATTCACCCCCCCCTCTCAGTTGTCTTAGTAATTTGAACACAGTGTTGGTGATGGTTTAGGTTTAATGGACTCATCTGGAGGAAGGTGAGCAGGAGGAGGTGTATTTTCATCCTTAATGGCATCATCTAAAGAAGAAACTAGAATAGGAATAGAATAAGGAACAAACCCTAAAGATGGCTCGCGGGTCGAAGAAGGCACAATCACTGAATTAGGCAAGAAGGCCAAGAGATTTTCATCAAATTTAACATCTCTTATAATAATAATTTCATTACAATGGTGTTGAAGAAGTCTATAACCTTTGACATATATAGAATAACCAACAAATATACACTTCTCACTTTTAGGCTGCAATGCTTTCCTTTTCTCATTAGGAATTTGAGCCCATGTTATACTTCCAAATACATGGAAGTGACTTACATTTAGTTTAGTTTTAGTCCAAGATTATTTCGATGTTATATTTTTAAGAGCCTTTGTGGGAGTGCAATTTTCTATGTAATTTGCACAGTTGATGGCTTCCACCCAATAGTTTAGACTCAATCCCTTAGATTGGATCATACAATTAGCCATTTCTTTTAATGTGCGGTTCTTTCTCTCAGCAACACCATTTTGTTGTGGTGTATATGGAACAGTGTGTTGCATTTGTATGCCATGTGTAGTGTAGTAACTTGTAAAATGATTGTTGACATATTTTCCTCCATTATAAGTTCTTAACCTTTGAATTTGATCTCTAGATTGTTTTTCTAAAAGGGCCTTGTAGGTCATAAACTTGTCAAAAAATTTGCTCTTACGTTTTAAGAAGTAAACCCAAGTATGTCTAGAAAAGTCATCAATGAAAGTTAAGAAATAATTGCACCTAGAAAAAGAAGGAGAAGAAAGTGGACCACACAAGTCACTTTGAACAAGATGCAAAGGGCTCGAGGCATGCCAAGAGGCACATTTGTCAAAACTGTCCCGATGATGTTTTCCTAGAACACAACCAACACAAATACCATCTCTGCATGAAACAAGAGGAAGAATAGTCACCATTTGTTGATTTCATAGCTGTTGTAATGAGCGATAGTTTATATAACCAAACCACTCATGCCAAAGTTTTCTCAAGTCATCACTATGTGCAACAAAAACTGATGGAAAATATGATGACCCAAAGTTGGAAAACTTGTACAACCTGGTAATATCATCAACAATTCTAGTTGCAAGAACATGCTTAAGATATTTTAGATCCTTGATTACAACTTGGTGAGGTCAAAAATCTAGGGTTTTACCTTCACCTGAATGAGTGATTTGATATACTGATAGAAGGTTACAAGAAAGACTTGGAACACATAATACATCATTGAAATGACCATTATCTACTTAACTATTCCAGATCCTACAACACTAAGAGATCTATCATCACCAACAAATATTTTCTTGGTGTTACATTCATTTAGAAAAGAAAATATGGTTGTATCCTTAGCCATATGATAATATGCTCCAGAATCAATAATCCACTCATCAGAAGAAGAAGTAGAAGTTGCATTGAAGGAGAAACCAAAAGTAAAAAGTGCATGTTCATGAGAACAAGAAGAAGTAGTAGAATCAATATTGATGTTGTGCTTCTTCATCGTTGCTTCTAAAGATGTCATCTTATTTCAAAATTTGAACTCATCATGACCATATTTCCCACAAAAGTTGCAATGTTTGTCAGTCTTCTTATTTTTATATTTTTCTCCTTTGTCACCATTAGGAGTTGAAGCTGTCTGAGTGGGTTTGGGACCCTTGTTTTTATTGTTGTTTTGGTGAGGATGTTTCTTCTTGGGATTCTTGGATTTATATTCCTGCTGAGCTACTAAGGCTTTGTTGGAGGTACCTGCAGTGTTGATCACTCTAAGTTGTACAAACTTATCTATCTCTCTAATCAAAGCGTCACAAAAGGACTCAAGAGTGGGTTTTTGATAAGCTTTCCCTAGAGACTCTCTCATGGCATAAAAGGTAGATAAAAACACAAAATGTGCACTACCTAGCTTAGAAAGAATAATATAGATGCAACACTCTTCCTCTATATTTATGGTACACTCTTCACATAAAATTATAAGTTTTTTAAACTTAGATAGATAGTCTTCAATGCAAGAAAAATCATTTAGACTTAATGTCAATATCTGATCTTCTAACTGATGTGCTCGAATAATATTGTGTTTACCAAACATGGATTCGATCTTTTCCCAAGATTCATTGGGGTCATCAATTTCTTGAAGGTGGAACCTTAAATCTGGGGAGATGAACATTCTAATCAATCCACGTGCTTCTTCATTCCTATTATCCCATTTGAATTTATTTTCATCATCAGTGGGTTCTTTTTCCTTTTCCAAGGTAATCCGGTGTAGGACTTTACTTCTGAATAAATCCTCCATGTGGGATTTCCATTGGAAGTAGTTGGTGTTGGTAAGAAAAATATCACTGGAAGAATCTATATTAAATATGTAGATAATATGGATTTAAAAAACTGAAATTGATGACATGGATGGAAAGATATCAAAAAATTAGACAGTTTAAAAGAAACGGTATTGAAAACGGAAGTAGGATGTGAAAGTTATGCCCTTTAAAAAAATAGGCATAAATGGTAACCAAAGAACCATGCGGTGGTGATACTCCTCCAAATAACCTCACTTTTACAAATAAGTTGTTTTATGAAGTGACCCACTTTTATAAAAAGAAGTGGGGATCACTTTTACAATGAAGTTACTTTATAAAAGAAAGTTGCATGCAAAATAAATAACTCTAAAATAAAATATTAAAGCTACTCATAGTGATTCACTTTTATATTTGAAGTGAAATATACTTTACAATGGAGCATGAATTTTTTCAAAAAAAAGTAACAAAAATAGAGACTTGTACTCAAGACCTCTTATTTAATAAGGAAACTTTTAACTAAGTGAGCTATAAAAACATATTGTATTGTTTAGCAAGAGGATTTTTGTTGTTGTTATTGTTGTTGAAGACGACCTTGGAGAGTGTGGTCATAAAAAAATCTTTTCACACAAGAAAAAAATTTCGCTTCTCGATGACAACAAGGGTTAGATATCGGTTAGCTTACCCGAAAAATGCACATTTTCCTAGATATTTCTTATTTAACGAGATCGCACAGGGAACGGGGAAAAGAGAATAAGCAGATCTAAAAGAGTAGCAACCCGGAAACAAACAATATAAAGCTGAAATAAAACTGAAATAATACTCTGCACAAATTTAAAAAGGGTGTATTCGGGATTTATACCTCCGGATCTGATTGAAATGGCCATATATTGGGAAAAAAAAATCCTTTTTGAGTGAAACGAAAAATGTTCCCGACTTAAACAAGTTCTCTGGATGCAACGGAATAGTCCTCTCAACCCATAAATGTATGAAAATGGTAGAAACCAGAGATGAGGTAACTCATCTTCACGATCTCGATCTACAAAAGGAATGGATCTTGAAACAAGATCTGGTACCATGTTCGAGAGAAAAGGTATTCCAACAAAGGATGAACACCTTCAGTAACCACTCACACAACTAGATCAAATACCAACACACCAATGTTTTGACGTGGTAAAACCCCTAGGGGAAACATCCATGGCCCCATCCAACACGACCACTTGGAGTAGTTTATTAATGCAAAAGAAAAATATTACAAAGATATTTTACAAGATATTTTATCACAATCAACCATCAGAAAATGACCCTCCATGCTCTTTAAATAGAGATCATGGACCAATCGGGTGTTAATCCACAAATCAATGTAACCGTTAAGATCGAGGAGAATATGAATCGTCGAATCAGTCTATGTCGGGAACATATCATGACTGTCGAATTTCCTAACCACAAATTCATACTAATTCATACTAAAGAAACACACTAAGAAACACACTTTTACTTAATCGACTCATTAACCAAGTAGATCTTAACTAAATCCTAAGTGTCTAAATATCCTAACATAAAGTCAATAATAATTGTCTCATTATCAGCTAAAGGACTACATATAGATTAAATTGTCTAACTTAAAATTCTTATTTTGAAGTACCAAAGGTGAAGGAACAAAAGGATGCAGGAAGTTGGAGCATGTAGACTGGAAGCAAGAAGAGAATCAAAGTTATGCAAATCTTCCTAGCGCTAATAAAAAAATAACCTCCATATAGAGATAAGAGGTAATTTCACTTGTAAATATTTATGTTATAAGCATCTCCAGAATGTTATATCATGTTCGTGTAGATGTATAATCTAATTAGAAGAAATTCAAAAAGTACAAATGTTTGTGGAAGACATGTTTAGAGTTTCTTTCAAGACGGGAGAGAGGAAATGGATAGGGAATTCATTCAGAGACTCCTATAGATACAACAATAGTACATGAACAATGAGTACAAATGGGAAAGGCATAGATCAACATTCGACTTGGTTTCATGATTGTCGAGAAAAACTTTCTTCAATAGAGAAGGATATGGGAGTGGACGTTGAGTACAAGATTTAGATTTGGATAATTTAGAGAATCGATGGACAAACTTTTTTTACAAAGGAATCAACAAGATAGAACCAAAACTAGATATAACTAGCACCAATAGCCAAGAGCCAGATTCAGAGCCATATTCTAGAGAAACAAACAAAAGTACACTGAAAAAGATGATGAATAAATCCAAAATGATCAAGTCTAAGATTAGTCCCATAATTTTCAGCAAGGTGGAAGAGTAAAAGAATCATTATCATCATTAAGTTACTGAATAAGAGCATTTCAGTAAGGTGGAAGAAGAAGAGTTATCATTACTAAGTTGTTGAAATATTCATACTTTTGGAGGACCAAAAGTTCTTCAGTGGGAAGGTGTGATCTAGGAGGATCTGGAACACTCGTAGAGGTCCTGGAGGATCCATAAATGCTCAAAATTTGATAATCGCAAATTCTCTTTAAAAGGGCTTCGTTGCATAAATCTCAGAAATATATTTCCAATGACACAAAAATATCCTCAAATGGAGTTTGTATGCAAAATATATAGCCAGTAAAATTTTTGGTCAACATGGTCAAAAATCAACGTTAAGGTGACACGTGGAACCACTAGAAGGGTGACATGTGGAACGATCGTATAGATGGTATGATGATAACATGGAAACACCATAGAGTGTTGCGTGACACATCGTATAACTAACTAGGGAGATGACAAGGAAATCGTTCAGCACAAGTGGACAAATCAAGTCTCGACACGTGGCATGGGTTGCACAGGTGGACCAATGAGAGGTTGCCATGTGGTAGTCTCCCATTGTCCATTTTCAGTTAAGGTTTATCAAAATTTTATGAGGTCAACCAGAGTTGAACCCCTGACCTCCCACATAATAACCTTGTGCCTTACCATTATACCACCACCATGTCACTTAACCATATATGGCACTGAATCTATTTAAGTATGTGGAGTTATTCATACAGCTGGAAAAAGGGCCAAGGGATAAGCCCCAACCCTTGGTATATTCATATCCAATGTAACCATTCCCCAAAGCTTGGGGAGCTAAAAAACTATATCGCCAAAACTATAGAATAAACATTTATATATAGTTGTAAAAAAACACCGATTGGATAGGGGTCCATTAAATGTGAAACAACTTTAACCATTATGCCCAAGGCATGACATTTGATGAGGATTTGGTGGGGGATAGTTTTAACTTGATGCCCAAAGTTTGGACCATGGGTTGGGCACAAATCTCGAGGAGGACACGAATCCCGGTTCGGTCACAAAGTATGAGAAGGTATAGTATGGAGTGCATTGAAGCTAGTGTCATAGAAGCTTAGTTTTTGGTGTTACCTAGATTTGTGTGCCATGGAGTACCATGTCCAAACATAGGCATGTTTATACTCATTTTTCTTGTTTTCTCGAGAGGAGCACGATGTTGATGTTACTTTTGTGATAAGATGTTGTCGATGAAAGTATTAGTGCACATTTCCATTTATGAGCACCATAGTGCATCATTTGGTGTGTAAAGAGGGAGAAATTGAGCGAATTCATAATATAGTCAATATTATACTCATTTTTCTCAGAATTTCGAGAGGAATTCAATGGTAAAATCTATTTCTGAGTTTGAGAAGATGAATTAAAGAGTGACTTCAAATTTGGCTTTGTAATTCCATTTTGTATTGTAATTTTTGACATTTGAGATTATGATAAGCAATCTCACTTTTTGAAAGGGGACTCGGAGATGTAGCCTAGGAGAAGTGAACTCCAACATCAAATATTTTATTTTTAGTTCTTTTATTTTATGTTGTGTTATCTCATTACTCTTCAATTTATTCATCATTTTATAAGGTTTTGGATAATAAGGACATTGATATTTGTTCTACAAATCACTTCAATACGATAGAAAAGATTAAGTTGGTATCTAAGGATTTTCGGATAAGAGATAAAGGTGGAGAGATAGAGAAAGTGTTATTGGGTAAATCGGTAGATGCATGCATGAAATATATTAGAAAAATAGGACCACGGAGCAATAAAATAAAACAAAAGTGGAAACAAAACACACAAGATACACAATACAATAGAGACATAGATTTACGTGGTTCACCCAATGTGGGCTACATCCACCAAAGAAATTGTTAGGTCCTTCCTTTATTATTATCCAACAAATGAAGGGATACAACCTACAACAAAACCCAATGTAACTTCCTCTTCTTTCTCTCATAGTCTCCTCTCTCATAATACAATACTCACCATAATGCATAGCTGCAATACATTTCCCTCATAATAGAGGGTTGTCGTCTAGGGAGAAAACCCTAACACAATTTCTACCGTTAGATCTGTGACCTTATAATAAACGGTCCATATTTACAATGAAATTACAATATACATTTACAAGGCAATTTTTCCTTTGGGGGCTTCACCCCCAAACCTCCCACCTAGGGGGATAGCCCCCCCACGGACCCTGTAGAGGGGGTACCCCCCTCTACACTCCCCCACGTGGAATAGTGTACATACTTCTAGGGTGTAAAGTCTTCATGGGGTATAAACATGACTGAAAGAAAGGACCTCTGAATCAGGAATATAATCAAGCTCCACAACCAACAATCTCCCACTTGGAGACTGATCTCAACAACTCCACTGTTGTTGTATATGCTGGACTCTGAACCTTCTTGGAACTGGAAAATTTCTCATCTTCATATTCATTCTTGAATACCAACTGAAATTGAGCAGGAACTCAGTTTCTCTCTAGATACTCCCTTTGTTAACATGTCTGCGGGATTCTGGCTAGTGTGTATCTTTTCCAACTTCAAATGTCTATCTTCCAAGGCGGATCGTATGAAGTGGTACCTCAATTGTATATTCTTAGTCCTCGAATGGAAGGCTGAGTTATTTGCAAGATGAATTGCACTCTCA